>PVIC010000492.1:67334-121709 GCA_004025085.1 Thryonomys swinderianus | reverse complement strand
AGTGAGTATACATGGAAAGAACAAGGACCTTTTATGGAAGAGATTAACCAGGGGCTCCTGGTCACCCACCCAGGTGTCTGATGTCTATCTATCTAGACTTTACCGATTATAGTACTTTATTTATCCCTCAGGCAGGCACGTAGGCCTGGTCATTCCATCTATATCTTAAGACCTGGACTTCAATGAATGCACCTCCAGCCACAGCTATAATGTGTTCTTACCTTCTGCCCGGACACCCTTGAGGACACAGCCTTATCTGCTGCCTAGAATAATTCTAGCTAACTCAGCTGCCTATAGTCATCCTACCAAGACCCCTGCTACTCCAGGAAGAACCAACAAGTCCCTTCGCTGTTCCAGCCCTTGGCTCTCTTCCCACATATCCTTTCCCAGCTCTCACCCAACACTGCTCTCACCCAAACAGCTGTCTCAGTATCAGGGAGGAAGAGGGGGAGTGGAGTGCCCGGATAAGAAGAATCCAGCATACAAATCACCCTTTGTCCAAACTGCCCATACCCCTCTCTTGCTGTTCTTAGACAGCAACCCACAATGCAGCCACAAGATCCTCCTCCCACTCTCGCTGGGTCTCCTGACACATTCCATCCACGCTGAGGCTGAGGAGAGCTAGCGGATGGGCCTATGCCCGCCCGTCCTTCTCTGGGGTCAGTGGCACGCTGTCAGCACGACCCCAGGCCACACCCTGACTCTGGCACCTGGGAACTATGTGCCTGTGCGTGGGTGACTCGCCACTCTGCAGACTGGGGACTCATCACATGTGTCCTGCCTGTTTCACAGGTCTGTCACGGGAAGCAAGAACAACCATGAATGTGCACGGGCTTTGCCACCACAGCCCAATATAAACATGCATCCCTACACCGAGGCACATGGTACAGCGCTAGGCAGCGTGGTTATGTTCCTTGGGGTGAAATCTAAGAGACAATGGCAGTAGGCCAGGGATTGAGCTCAGTGGTTCTAGCATCTGCCTGGCAAGTGCAAGGTCCCGAATTCAATCCCTGGTACCACATACCACAGTGCCAGGCATGGTGGCTCACATCCGTAATCCCAGCAATCAGTACCACATACCACAGTACCAGGCATGGTGGCTCACATCTGTAATCCCAGCACTTGGGAGGCAGGGGCAGGAGGATTGCTGTGAGTTCGAGGCTTGCCTGGGCTACACAGTAAGTTCAAGGCCTAAACTACAAAGCAAGACCCTGTCTCGAGAAACTAAAAGAGAGAGAGAATGGCAGTAAAAGAAACTGGGTTGTATGAGGCAAAGAAAAAGGAACTAAAAGAAGAACTGAGACAATGGCTCATGGAGCTTCAGAAAAGGGGAAGTTCACAGCACTGGAGCAATCAGGACAGGCTGCCTGGAAGGGAAGGCTTTTTGCATGGCTGGAGCGGCCCTGATCACAGCTCTTTCACACAGGCCCCTTCCCAAGGGTGAGAGCTGGTCAAGGACAGGCCTGTCTTGCTGGCCTGTCTTCCCAGCCCATTCCTAGTACCCAGCTGCCTTGCAACAGCTGAAAGCTGAGTGACTGGGCCCCAGGCAAGCAAAGAACTTGGAAACTAGAGGGGAGGTACAGACGGAGAGACGTGTGTTGGGAAGGCAGGTGCACAGCACCCTGTAGACCTCCAGCGATATGGGACAGTGGGGGTCACAGGATCACGAGGGAGGAAGGTTGGAAAGGGAACTTGGGGCCGGAGAACGGGAGCTGGGGCTTCTGAGAACAGCAAAGGGCGTTCAGAGCAGGGAGTGACATCATGAAATCAGTATTTTGGGAGATTAATCCAGCAGCTGCCCGTGGAACAGACTGGAGAAGGGAGAGGAGCGGGCACGGGAACTTGGGCAGATGGTGACAGAGGCTGAACCATGGTCCAGGAGCTCGTCAGAGGCCGCCTTTGGGGACTGTCCACTTGAGACCGGACCTCAAGTGTCCCCCAGTCCTCCTGTCCCAGGCCCAGCACCAGCCTGTGTAAGCAGTCACCTTCCCTTCCTGGGTGCGTCTAGGCTGAGCCAGTCAGTCCACTGTTAGATCACAACTCCCAGGACGCAGATAGTAAACTGTCCCTTAAAGGGGACAGACTCCCTGGGAGAAGGAGACAGGCAGGGAGGCAAAGAGAGAGCTTTGTTTCTGAACATGCTTTCCCAAAAAAGCACCCTTTCAACACTTGTGAAGGACAGTGTTAATGTGCCAGTGAAGACAATGATAGAAATAAAGCATAGGAAAAGGTGTGGAAGGACTGTGGGTTGAACCCAAAGATGGTGGTTGAACCCACAGTGAGAAAGAGTCAGAGGCAGATCCCAGGGCTGGGCAGCACCTCCGTGCTGAAGGCCTGCCACGCATAAGACCCTGAGTTCTATTCCCAGCACCCAAAAAAAACAATGAGCTTGGGCCTGAGATTTAGCTCTGTGGTTCCAGCGCCTGCCTACCAAGCACAAGGTCCCTGGTTCGATCCCAGTAACCACATACAATGATATATTGGGTGTGGTGACTCATGCCCACCAGCAATCAGTACCACATACCACAGTGTCAGGCATGGTGGCTCACACCTGTAATCCCAGCACTCGGAAGGCAGAGCCAGAAGGATTGCTGAGTTTGAGGCTTGCCTGGGCTCCATAGTGAGCTCAGGGCCAGCCTGAACTACAAAGTGACACCCTGTCTCAAAAAAAAAAAAAAAAAAAAAAAGAGCTCCTCCTCAGGGGAAAATGATGTGACAGTTCCCACCTGGAAGGTACTTGTGAGAAGTGGATGGGTTGATCTGGTCAAGCACCTAGTACTCTCCTGGGCTTAGTGGTCCATGACCGGCAGCTAGAATGGGTACCAGGTGAGAGAGGTTGTCTCCCAGGCACAAACATACAGCGCCCACCACACTGGCTGCCCCACACCTGGAGTGTGGAAGTGAGCCTCCTGGCCCTGCCCACCCCATAGCATTCCCAGGGCCCTGAGTCTCTTATGAGGGCCTGTGAGGGCCTTCAGATAGGTGATGGCTGTGTCTGTACCCTGGGAAGATCTCTTCCCTAAAGCCTTTCTTTGTTTCTCCCTCTCTCGCTTCTCCATGATCTCTTCACCTAACACGCAGGTAGCGTTAGGAAGAAATGATAGGTAAGTGAGGAAAGAAAATCATTTTGTAAATAATCACCTAGGAATATTCCCTCAGGAAGGTGGTACATGACTATAAACGCAGCACTCTTGAAGGCTGAGTCAGGGGGATACAAAGTCAAGCCCACTCCGGGCAATTTACCAGGAGTCTTACTGGAGACTCTGTCTCAAAATAGAAAAGAGCTGGGGGTTACCCACTTTCTGGGTCCCCCCTTCTGTCTCTCTTAAGGCAGAAGCTTTCTCTCTCTCAATAAAATTTTCCTGCTCAAAAAAAAAAAGAAAAAGAAAAAAGAGCTGGCAATGTAGCTTAGTGCAAAAGTCATAGGTTCAATTCCCAGTAACACACACACACACAGAGGGAATCACTTTTCCAGAAAGCTGGAGGCCTGTGGAAAGGTCCCTCCTCCCATCCCCCAGGAGCCCTCCCCCATGGAAGGGGGAGGCTGGCTTCAGATCTCCCTTAAGTTCTCCCAGGGACGCCGCTGACCAGGGCAGCCACCTGAAAAGTCCTTCCTCAGGAGCACTTCTCGCCACACACGGATGGTGCGGGGCACTTGAAAATAAGATCTCTAGTTACTGCTGGCATGCCCGGCGCGTCCTGCTGCTGGCTGCAGCTGTCCGACGGAAGGCCAGTGACATCATCTGCAGGCCTGATCACGCCACACTCCAAGGCTGAGCTGCGCAGAAAGGGCCCTGCAGGCTGGGCACTGTCGAGGGGAGGGAGGAAGCTACCACTTCCTCCCGGAGGTGGGTGCCATTCAGAACTGCTGCTTCCCTTCCTGGGTATAATTCCATTGTCATACCTTGGATCCACACAGGAAAGGGAAGTATTCTGAAGCCCAGGACAATTCCGTTTGATTGCTTCCAAAAACCTGCTATGCGGCAAACTTTGTCCTAGGTCCAGGCAAGGCAAGAGGAGGCCTAGTCCCCAAATTCTCGGTCAATTCATTTTGTGGAGTTAAAAAAAATAAATGGTCAAACATTTTTCTAGTATGGGTAGGAGAAAGGAAGTAAGAGGAAACAAGAAAAAACAGAAAGACTGTAAAGGAAGAAGAGAATAGGAAAAAGAAAAAAGGAAAAACTAGGGAAGGGAAGGCAAAAGGGGAAGAGGAGAGAGGAGGCAGAAAGGCCAGGTTGTGGCTAAATCTGCCCTGGACACACCTGCCCTTCTATTCCCCCTCCCCCCCCTCCCCCTTCTCCTTCCTCCCTCCCCCCTCCCCCTGCCTTCCCCTTGCTAGGGAGCTCAGGCCTTTGGACAGTGCTAGCAGAACTTGCCCCCTAGAAGAGCTGAGCAAGGGGACAAGAAGAGGATGCTTGCAGGGCCATGTAAGAGATCAGGCCCTGGGCCCTCAAACAGAGTCCAAGCTCAAAGCAAAGCACATTTCCCAAGGGTCGGATAAGATTAATTGGAATTTGCAGGCTGTGCCCAGCTAAGATCCGTGTCTGTCACCATGTTAACCACACTCAGGCCCCTCTGAAAATCAGAACCCTGCCATCCATCACCACCCGGGGATGGGAGACGTGGCCAGAGCCTGGCTGTCCAGGGCTGACTCTGGCAAGAGCCCTGCTTTTCCGCGGCCAGGCCCTTTCATTGGCTCCAGATAAATACAGGAAATTCCTGGGCTTGCACTGGCCCCACTTTCAGCGATTGTGAACATATTCCCTTTATTCCCAGGAGCTCATTTAATGAAATGTGAAACGGCAGGACCCTACACAAGGGAGGAGGAAAGGGAGAACATTAAATTTCCAAAATCAAGAGCAGAGGTGAGAAAAGGGCAATCCAGACCTTTTCGAAACTAGTTAATGAGCAAGGTACATTGGTGAGTGCCTGTAATTCCCACTACTTAGAAGGCTGAGGCAGGAGGATCACAAGGCCAGCCTAGGCAACTCAGCAAGGGCCCATCTCAAATATGGAAAAGAGAAAAGGGAAGGAGAAACGGAGGAAAGGAAGAAGGAAACAAAAAAGGGAAGGAGAGAAGAAGAGAGTGGAGGAGGGGCAACAAAGCTAGTGATGTAGCCCAGTGCAAGAGTGCTTGCCTAGCATAAGCAAAGCCCTTGGTTCAAGCTTCAATACAGAGAAAGAAAAAATCTACACGACTGAACCCTCTGAGTTCATTGGTAGAGTCAGATGATTCAAAAGGAAACTGAGACTCTGAAAGGTTACAGAGTAGCTTAAGGCTGCACAGCCTAGAAGTCTAGACTAGACCTGCCTGGGTTCAATATGTATTTTCTTTCCAATACCTTATAACACATTTAATCCTACAAAACTGTACGAAGCACTAGGAAAAACACTGTTTCTGACACAGGGTTGTTCAGAATGGTTGATATTTCTCATACAAATTACCTGTAAAAAAATATATGCCAATTGCTGAAAGGTGGAGCTTCCGTTTCAGTTATTACATTTTTTACTTCAGGAAATTCTTTTGTTTTTCTTCAGATATCCATGGAATTTTTTAAATTGCTGTTGCATTTCTTTGACTATTTTAAGTGCGCTGCATCGCCCAGCCAGCTTCACACCCGGGACCTGGGAGCTAAGCCCACAGCAGCCGGTTCTGCTGACCTCCACCCATGGTGACTGCTTTCCTCATCTGCCTTGTCATGTGGGGGCTGCTCGTGTCTGAATGACCAGGTGCTACCTACAAGAATCCTTCCAGGCTTGTGCTCAGCGGCCTTCCAGAGAGAATTCACACTTGACACTGACACTCTGGACCACTATAAAGCCCCCAACAAAACTCAGCTCCATGTCACCTGTGCACATTTAAGGCAAAACTGTGATGTTCTCATAAGAGACACTGCTCCGCCCTCTGGGCCCCAAGCCAGAGACAAAGCAGTTAGACCCTTGGTTTTCTTTCTTCCTCATCCCTCCTGCAGACCTCTGGGCCCCTCACGATGCCCAGGACAGAGATCAGTTTCCTGCCACAATCACATTTCCAGTCCCACCTGGCCAGCCCCAAGTGCAGGCTCCCTGGGTGTGGGTCAAGGCTGTACCTTCAGCCTTGGTTTAAAGCCTGACACCTCCTCGATCTGATTTCTTCAGACTTTTCAGAGCATCTCACAGGGCCTAGATGTGGGCCTTTTCTGTGCCTAATTTAAAGCGAGATTCTCCCTTCTGTAGTCTCGGGAGCCCAGAGTTCTCCAAGCCTTCTAAGGCAGGCACTTTCAAACCTTTGAAATTTTGAAGCCTTTATTGGGAAAGAAAAGAATCACCAGTAGGGAGGTTTTAATGACCCATGAGGCTAATGGTAGTGAAGGAAAGTGGGCGGTGGTGGATAGTCAGCAGATCTGATTAAGGAGCATCTGAAATATTATTAAGAAGGAAGAACAAAGAAGAAAGGACGTATTAAAACAGATCAGAGGAGCTGGGGAAAGAATCTACAAAGACTGCAGAGATATTTCTCTCTGCCTTTGTACTTTTCTGGGTTAGTCATCATCTGAGGTACAGCAAAATGAGCGCTACCCCTCTCCCCAAAGGCTTGCAATGTTGGCCTCAGTCAAAGTTGCCGATGAGCATCTCATTAGGGACAATTCAGAATTTTTTTAAGGAAACCAGACCACACCTTCCATAGGTACAAACTGTCAATTTCCAGAGTCATAGCCACCCTCATTTGCATCTTCATAGCAGGCCTTAAAGGTTCCTTTTATAGATATTAACAGTGAACTTTCTGATCACTGGTCCTCTGTGTCTTCTGCTATCCAACCCTGTTTCCTAGAAGAATACTCATTGGCTAAGCAGTAGCACATTCTCACGCACTCCAAAGGGAACTATGGACCCACAAGCACTCGCCCAACATCTCTGAGTCCAGATGCATTTTGGAATTCCAGGAAATGAATCAGGTTGACCTGAAGCTTGAGCTGTGCACCACAGACAAACACAGTGACCTTTCTACAGTGTCACAGAACACGCCGGATGGAGGAAAATTACAAACGGCCTCATGACCATTCAGGGCAGGAAAATTTTTTTAAATGTCACTTTTCAGAGAATGGTGTATTTCCGAATTGGGAACAATTTGAGATGATCCCAGATCAATGCGTCATTGCTCAAAATACTTAAATCCACCAGTCCAAAACTTCTTGGGCTCAGCCTTGAAATCCAGGCTCTGGATCTCAGAAGAGATGAAAAGAACAGTGACCGAAAAGGAAGAGAAGCTTTAGACTGGATGGTGACCTCAGACTGGCCAGACTCAGGGACCCAGGGGACTCACTCCGTGTCCCTGGAATGGATGGAGGCGTAAAGTGTGGGGCCTGCTCTGCGGGCTACAGAGCAGGTCAGCAATGGCCCTGGAAGGCTGAGCAAAGTCTCTGGAGAAATGACAGGGGCAGAGCAGTCTGGGGGTGGGTGGGGTGGCAGACCGTTGCCTTTATTCTCAGATTTATGACAAAGAGACGCATAATGGGATTACAAACTTCAGCTTCCTCCTCTGCAACCAGAGACCACACCAGGAGTTTGCAAATGGTGGCCTTGGGCCACTGGGTGATCAGGAACTCTACTGAATGAGTTGTAAGCAAGTGGAATAGGGTGGAATGGCAGGGCAGGGCAGAACCCCTCTGCACACCAAATCCAGGACTTACCCCACTCATCCTATACACCAGCTTCTTCATCTGACTGTTCTTTACAATAAAACAGTAGTAGTTTTTAAAAGATTAGCTCAAGCTGCATCTCAGGTGATAAGAATAATGACTATCCCATGAACTTTTTTCTAGGAGAGAATGACTGTGCCCATATTAACTCTAGCATATTGTATGCATAAACCTGCATATACCACAGGACATGGTGTAAAAAGGTTTTAAATTTACCTTGCTAAGTGACTTCTGAATCCTTTCAGCACAAATATCCTGAGAATGGTTTTTCTGCTATTCCCTAGTTCAGACACTCTGTACTAGGGCCATCCGCGACCAAAAGTCAAGAAAATGTTTCACGAACCCTCTACTTTTCAGGCTGCTCTCTCATGATTGGGACCTGAATTTTCATTTGTCTCTGCCACACATGCCCTGTGACCACTTGGCACCTAGCAAATCTCTGGACTTTCTCTGCCACATTTCTGAAATGCACAAGTTGACAATCCCAGCATCCCATGAAGCAACTGCTGATGTAGAATTGGAGAAATGTTGACACGTGTCTCCTATAGAGGCCAGAAAGGTCACATGAGGTCACACTTAAAACAGTGGCATATAATTTAGATGCTGAGATAAAATTATGGTTGCTTGCTCAGTTCGTGATAGCCCAATCTTGGAAACAACTCAAATACCCAAAAACTGGAGACTGGATAAAGAAGACGTGGGTTTTCTATAAAATGGAGTATTACTCTGCCATAAAGAACAACAAGATTCATTCATTTATGTGCAAATGGATACACCTGGAAGACACACTAATAAGTGAAATAAATAGATTACAGATATGCAAACACTGGATCTTTTCTTTGATATGAGCCCCTGTAAATGTAAATGAGTTCCAGAATGTATAATAGTTCATGTAAAATAGGCAACTTCCAAAGGGAATTTGGTATGGGAATGTAATGAGGGGAAGGAATAAATATGATTTTGAAAGAAAATAAAAGAGCATGTATATAGGGGGTGGGTGGGTAGGGATGTGGGTAAAAACGAGAATTAGCTAGTGTCATATATTGGTACAAATTCCCCAATGTTGTGTGTGACTGTGAGCTGTATATAAAATGTACCAATAAAGAATTCAATTAAAAACAAACAAACAAAAAATATGGTTGCTTTCCACACCTGGTGTTTCTGGAGGCTTCTGAATGCAGCCCTTGAAATACATGCAGCTCACTGCTCAGCAGAGTTTTTCTCCAGAGCTGGGTCCGGAGACCACATCACCACTTTCCCCCAGTCCTTGCAAGGCTCAGCTTGTCCCTTCAGTAAATGATGGCCAGAACTCTGTGTTTGTTGCCCAGCTTCCTGGGAGACAGGCAGTGGCACAGCCAAAGGATTACTTTGCGTAAACATTTCTCTGAACCTCATCCTACCAGTACACATAGCAAGAGGGCCAGTTCCCCGAAAGCCCCCCACTCTAATCCAAGGGAGCCTGACATGCTGCATAGTAAAGGCCCCCAATAAACATGGACCCCAGAATTGGGCACTGGTGGCAGAGGGTAAAAGCAGAAGAGACAGAGATCTAAGTTGGGTTCCCAGGGCCCCAGTGATTTCCTTGTCCGGAGAAGGGCTATCACAGCAAGTCAGACATCATATTTACAGCACCTAGTACTTGGATGAGTGGGTCACAAGCTATCGATTGCACCCCTGAGGCCACAGAAACTACCCAACTGGCTCCCCCCAGGGCAGAAGCAGCTAATGCTCCTTCTGGGATAGGGTGAATCCTGCTTCCCTGTGTGCTTCTCCAGGACCCAGGAAGCTAAATGATAATGTTCTCCAAGGCCCTTGCCTTTCCAGACAGGCTGGCGGATGAGTCTACCTAAATACACTGAGAAAACCGAGATGTAGTGCTCGGCCCAAGGTGCTGGTTCTCCATCCTGGCTGCAGGTTTGTGTCACTGAGAACAGAGGCCTCGACTAGCTGCCTCAAGTCCATGATCCTCACCAGGCCTCCCACTGCAAGCAGCCTAGACAGCTTGCCTTCCCTCACAGCTTGCCCCCCTGAAACTCCCACTGTGATACTCCTGCTCTGAGCCACATGAGACAGTGACTACCTTGCTCTCCCAAGAGCTCTGTCTGCATCTCAGTCTCCTGGCCTCTCATCTCTACCCAAGGTAAACAGTCCCACATCCTTTTCATTCTTCCTACATCATGACCCAGAAAACTCTCCATTGCGGACATGCTTCCTAAGTGCCCTCCATGGGCTGTGTGTGACTCTTGGTGCTCTACTGGGCACAGAGACCCAGGGAACAATCAGCACTGTGAGAGAAGGTGCTATGGGCCCCAAGGGAGTGACACGAACTGATAAAAGAACAGGTCACAAGGGCCGGAGATTTAGCTCAGTGGTTCCAGCGCCTGCCTCGCAAGCGCAAGGTCCTAAGTTCGATCCCCAGTAACCACATACAACAATGCTAGGCATGGTGACTCACACCTGTAATCCCAGCACTCGGGAGGCAGAGACAGGAGGACTGCTAAGTTTGAGACTTGCCTGGGCTACATAGGGAGCTCAGGGCCAGCCTGAACTACCAAGCAAGACCCTGTCTCAAAAAAATATATATATATTAATAAATAAATAATAAGAACAGGTCACAAAGGAGGAAGACAGTTGCAGGCTGGTATCTCAGCATGGCCAGCCTTGTGCTCTGCAAGGCACCAGCCTCACCCTCTAGGTCAGAAGAACCATATCAAGCCTGGGCTCTTGGTGACCTACTGACATCTCCAAGAAGAGCAGCAAGAACAGTCGCGGCCCACACTGTCTCACACTCACAGTGGTGAGGCTTTGTGTGACAGCTCGGTGGTAGGAGCTCGGCGAGTCCTCACCAGGACCCCGTGAAATGTTCAGCGTCACAGTGCTCCATTCACAGGGCAAGGAGGAGAGCTACAGGGGTGAAGCTGCAAGCCCAGCAGGAACGAACAGAGCCCAGCGCCGAGACTGAACCCTGCAATGCACGACCCCTGTGGTCTATGCCCAGCCCCTGCCTCCCCCAGGCCCAGCAGGGACCTGGACCCAGCCTTCTCCCAGAAGACGGCGAGGCAAAGCCTTCCTCACACTCCTTCATAAAGGGTAAGCAAGACGTAGGACTGAATAGGCCAGGCCATTCTAAGTGACGTGCACACACATACGTGTGAGTTACACATGCATTAAAAACACATGCATGTCATCCTCACAACAGCTTTATTAGGTAGACATTAAGACCTGTGTTTTGAAGATGAGAAAAGTGAAGGACAGGGAGGTTGAGCAACTCTCCTTGGGTCTCAGTTTGGACAGTGGCAAAGGGAGGCAGCTCAGGCTGTCCAGTGGCCTTTCTCAGGGTGACTGTGGCTCCATGGGGGTTCCCAGGGCCTTTAGTGACCTTCTCAGCTCTGGCAGCTGACATCTCCTGGCATCCTCCAGGAAAATCGAAAGATAAGTGACTTTTCTGGGGATCACGAAACCAGGGTTCCAATCTGGGCTCTGCCTGTGACAGTTCTAGTAACCAGGGGCTCTGCTGCTCTGGGTTTATCTTTTGGCTCTTGAAATTACCAGGTCAGACAGGCCATCGTGGAATGTGGAATCCCCTCTCAGCCCCAAAACCCAGTCATCTCATAGATCTCAAAAAGGAGCCACTGGTTAAGCCCTGTATTGGGGATCAAAGGCCAGGAAGCTCTAGGAAGGGCCAGGGGACTGTGACCCCAGGCCACAAGGGAGGAGTCTGATCAGAAGGTCTGATGGGACTTCTCAGGTTGCTGGTGCTGTGGCCTCAGGGAAGGAAAAAGGCACTGCTTCCTGCCTTCCTCCTAAGGCTGAACAGGAAACAGAAAGAGATCCCCTTTCCTCCTCTGGCTCCACAGCTTCTGGCTGATCACCCAGCACCTGGCCTCACTCAAACCTCAAGAGTCACCTCCTTAGAGCCCTCCATGGCCTCCTCAACTCTACAATCCCCTGGCCCACATCCTCCACCCTTTCCAGAGCAGAGTTAAGGACCAGAAACACACACCTATATTGCTATATGTACTCAGTGTCTCCCTCCTGCTCTCAGAGATGACACCATAGGGACAGAGTCTACATCTGAGGTCTTTGCTAGAGCAAGCACCTGCCAGACGCCAGGTACTTGGTCCAGGTCTGCTGACCAGGTGAGCCATCTCGGTCCTTACTGTCCTTCCTCTGGACCAAGTATCTACATGCCAGGCTCTGGTAGTCTCTGAGTTTCTCCCCCATTTTTCCGACATAAACTGGGAGCCTTGTACTGGTCAGCTTTCCTGTTGCTGAGACACAATATCCAAAACCTTAAATGAAGAGAGGTTTGATTCGATTTATAGCTTCTGAGAATTCAGTCTGTGCTCAGATGGCTAAACAACAGGAACATCGTGAAGGAAGGGCATGGCACATCAGAGATGTTTGGTTCACAGCAGCCAGGAAGGAGAGCAGGGAGCAGTGCCAGAAAGGAAGGGGTGAGGGACCAGACCCCAGGGCTACTTCTCCCTGACTCCCCCAGACATCACCAAAAGTGTGATTTACTAATCTGCTAGGTTTGGGGTTTTTTTTTGTTTTTGTTTTTGTTTTTTGAGACAGGGTTTAGCTTTGTAGTTCAGGCTGGCCTTGAGCTCACTGTGTAGCCCAGGCAAGCCTCAAACTCAGCAATCCTCCTGCCTCTGCTTCCCGAGTGGTGGGGATTACAGGCGTGAGCCACCACGCCCAGCACTGTGGTATATGGTATTGATGGCTGGTGGGCGTGAGTCACCACACCCAGCATTGTACGTGGTTACCAGGATCAAACTAAGGACCTTGGGTTTGCGAGGCAAGTGCCGGAACCACTGAGCTAAATATCTGGTCCCTGCTAGGTTTTTTGGCCCCTGCTAGGTTTTTTTAAATCCCGTCAAATTGACATATATATTAGCCTTCACAAACCACACCCTTGTCAACTTCATACCCAAATATGTCTGCTTAAGCCATGCTCAATCTCCAAATAAACACAATAGTAAGTTAATAATCCTACCTAACTTGATAAGACTATGCCAAGTACAACCACAGATGTAATAATCCCTTTCCCCAAAGTCTCAGCAATTACAGCATTTTTTCCAAAAGTGCAGGTCAAATTCTTTTCTGGGACTCAATGCAAACTTTTAACTATGAACTTCTATAAAAGTAAAAAACAAGTTATATAATCCCAAAGTACAATGGTATAGGACAAACATTCCCCATTCTGAAAAGAGAGGAATGAGGTGATAGAAAGGAATCAGACCAAAAGAAGACCAAAATCCAATAGCACAAACATTAATTCCTATAGCCCTATATGTGGCATTCAGAGCAAAAGGTGTTAAGACCTGAGTTCCAGAAAGCTTGGGGACCCTAACCCTACAGCCTTGCTAACTGCAGCTCACATTACCTCCCTCTTGGCCTGGCCCTGCTCACAGCCTGCAGCTCTGTTCAGCAGATGTTCCATGTCTCTGGCATTTCTAGTTTCCTGGTGTCTCCACTCCACCTTTGGCTTCATTCCCACAGCTCTATGCCTTGTTTCCTCAGAGGTTCCTTGCTTGTTATCCCAGGCCTTTCTTTGAAATCTGGGTGGAAACTTCAACTCTTTCTACATGCTGGTGAAACCACATCACATGGAGAATGCAAAGACAGCAGTTCGGGCCCATGGATCATGGCTGCAGCAGCCTCTGAATGCCTGAATAGCTGAACATGGAGAAATGAATTCTGGGGAATCAATGTCCTACATGGCCCCTCTTGAACAGGAGACCCAGGGGCTCTCTTCTCAAATGAAGCATGTATACTTCTGCATTTTTGAACCCACAATGGATGGGTTCCAGCTGATTCTTAAGATGCACTCAAGATAGTACTTGTATCCCTACTTATAGCTCTACATAGTACTTGTATCCTTTTTGATGGCAAAAGTCTCTTCAGCAGCCACATTTCTTTTGGCCCCAGGAATTTTCCCAATTTTTCTTCTCTCTTTTTATCTCTGATTTTCCCTGTAAGTTTAGCTGAAAGCAGCCAGCCAGTACCCATGCCATAGCCCGGACACTGGGCTGCCTTAAAATTTCCAATGCTAGGTCAATTAGCCCACCACCTTTAAATTCAGCTTAACAAAGTCTTAGGACATAGTCAAAATGCAGACAGATTCTTCGTCAGAAGAAAACACACCTGGCCTCTAATCCAGTTTCCAGTAGCGTTATCCTTCCTATCTGAAACCTCACAAGCCTGGCCTTTAAGGTCCACATTCCTATCAGCATTCTGATCATCTGAATTCCAGCCAAAATCATCCATCAGGCTATGATAACATCTTTCTAGACTTTTCCCAGCTTAATTTTCTCCACAACTTTTCAAATTCCTCACCCAAACCACTTCCAAAGGGTCTTGTACCACACAATGACCTATAGCCACAGCAACAACTCTACTTCTTCTATACCAATTTTCTGTATCAGTCACTTTTCTGTCACTGGGATAAAATACCAAATATTCACTACTTAAAAGAGAATTCCTTTTCCCCCGCTGACTACAGAGGGTTCTATCCCTGTATGGTTGGCTGGCTTCCAGGCAGAAATTCCATGGTGTAAAGGCACGGTGGATGAAAGCTGCTCTACTCACATCAGCCAGGAAGCAGAGACAGAAAGAAAGGAGGAGCTAGAGACCAAAATACAGCTTTCCAAGTCATGCCCACAGTGACCCACCCCTCCCACACCTAACAACACATTTAGCTATGAACTCACTAATGGATTAATCCACTGATGAGTATAGAGTGCCCCCCCCCAGCCAATCACCTTCCAAAACCCTCAAGTCTGAATACATGAGACTTTGGGGAGACGGTTTAGATGAAAACCATAACAAGCCACTAAACTAGAGAGGATGGAAGAAAAAGGAAGGAAGTCAGGGAGGCCTCTGGAGGCAGTGATTTCTGCAGGGAAAAGTCAGTGACACTTAGCCAAGTCAGGAGGAAGGATGAAGAAAAAAGGAGCCAGGTCCAGCCAGTGTGAGAATCTCATAGCATTTGGGCACAAAGAACGTATAGAGCAATAGAAACCAGGCATCACTGAGAAAGGAACTTGGCATCAGGCACAAAGGACCCTGCATACCAAGCCAATAACCCTAAATTTTATACCACAGTTCAGGTGTCATCAAACTTGTCTATAATGGTTTGCTGCAATTATCCAACTCGACCACTGCAGTGTAAAAGCAACCATAAAAGATATCTAATTGAATGTCCATGGCTGTGTTCCAATAAAACTTTATTTATGGATCATGGGATATGTATTTTTCATCATGCTCATGTGTCAAAAATAGTATTCTTTTGGTTTCTTCCAACCATTGAAAGAAACATAAACCATTCTCAGCTCATGGGCCATACAGAGAGGTGGCAGTCAACCTTCACCATAGGCAATGGGGAGATTTTTAAAGTCTGTAAGTAACAGAAGAACAAGACTCAAGTTATATTTTCAAAAGACTCTCCCCCCAGTAGTTGAGAGAAGCAGACTGACTGAGTTATTCCAGTAGAAAAGCAGCCACTCTACCTGTGGGGTAGTTTAGACACAAGAAAAAGGCAACTCCAGCAACAGAAATGAGAGAGCCAGAGACTCCCCTGGAAAGTGGTCCTCATCCCACCCTCTGGGTCACATGTCTGAGGATCATTCTTAGCAAAATCATATGCTACTGCCTCCTTTGAATGGCAAGGAAATTAAAAATAAATAACCAAGCTGAATTTTAATTTGAATAGCAGCCTATCATCCAAGCAAACAAATCAAACTAATCACTTTGGGCCAGGGATTTTGCTCAGTGGTTCCAGCAAACACAAGGTCCCTAGCAAACACAGGTCCCTGGTTTGATCACCCATAACCACATACAATACCAGGTGTGGTGACTCACACCCACTAGCAATCAGTACCACATACCACAGTGCTGGGCGTGGTGGCTCAGCACTGTAATCCCAGCACTCAGAAGGCAGAGGCAGGAAGAGTGCTGAGTTCCAGGCTTGCCTGGGCTACATAGTAAACTCAGGGCCAGCCTGAACTACAAAGCGAAACCCTGTCTCAGAAAAAAAAACTAATCACTTTATCTCCTGACCACACCTCACTAAACTTTCCATTTAAATCAATATCTCAAAATTATTGTGCACAGATAAGAAAATATCCTTATATTCCAGGGCATAGTATAATATTCAGGGGTGAAATATTACAAAGTTGATAACTGACTTGAACATAATGCACCAAATAAAAAACTAATACAGGCTGGGGCTGGAGGGTTAGCTCAGTGGTTCCGGCACCTGCCTCGCAAGCGCAAGGTCCTGAGTTCAATCCCCGGTAACCACATACAATGCTGGGCGTGCAGACTCATGCCCACCAACAATCAATACCACATACCACAAGTGCCGGGCATGGTGGCTCACACCTGTAATCCCAGCACTCGGGAGGCCGAGACAGGATTGCTCAGTTCAAGGCTTGCCTGGGCTACATAGTGAGCTTATAGCCAGCCTGAACTACAAAGCGAGACCCTGTCTCAAAAAAAAAAAAAAAAAAATGTAATCCCAGCACTCGGGAGGCAGAGACAGGAGGATTGCTGAGTTCGCGGCGGCTTGCCTGGGCACCATAGTGATCTCAGGGCCAGCCTGAACTACAAAGTGAGACCCTGTCTCAAAAAGCAAAAAAAAAAAAAAAAAAAAAAAAAAAAAAAAAAAAAAAAAAAAAAAAAACTAATACAGGCTGAGGATGTGGCTCAATGGCAGAGCACTAGCCTACCTTGTGTGGCCTGGAGTTCATTCCCCAGCCCCAAGGGAAAAAAAAGGAATATAGCAACGACAGTCTCTACTGTCCCACTTCCTGGTCCACACCATGGGAGATGTGGGGTGGGGCAGGCCTGCCCTAGAGTCCCTCACATACCCGCCAGGGTCAGATATCTGAATAGCACAGGCTATGTACCTGGTGAGGAACTTCTTGCTCCCTCAGAAAAATGTTCTGTGCTTGGCAGAGGACAGGACGGTCCCAAGCCACAAGCAGCCAAGGCCACAGAACAAAGCCCAGACCCATTTCTTTTTTTTTTTTTTTTTTTTTTGAGACAGGGTCTTGCTTTGTAGTTCAGGCCAGTTCTGAGCTCACTATGTAGTGCACGCAAGCCTCGAACTCAGCAATCCTCCTGTCTCTGCCTCCCGAGTTCTAGGATTACAGGCATGAGCCACCACGCCCGGCCCAGACCCATTTCTTATGCTGGGTCATCGCTACGAAGCCTCAGGCTTCAAGTACAGCTTGTGTGATCATGCACATCCCCAAACACAGGCTCCATGCTTGATGCCATGTTCTTTGGTCACTATCATCATGAAGTTCTTGATAAATTTTGAACCAAGGGCCCCACATGAGCACCCTATACGGAACCCTGCATATTATGTAGCTCACCCCACTCGGGAAAGTGGCTCAGGTTCCATAGTTCATTAAGTGGTGGCATCGGGGTTACCCAGGCAATCAGATACCAGCACCTGCATATCAACAATGGCACGATCAGAAGTTACATTTAAATGTGTATGTAATTCCAGAGCTCTAAAAGGCAAATCCAGGACAGACAACAAATTCTGTCTGACACTCAGACCTAGACTTCTAACCCAGACTGGATAAAGACTCAGTGGCTTGGACCAGCCCCGCCACTATGACCAACTCCCTTTCTTCTATTCCTTCCCTCCTGAAAGCAACTGTCCTTCCCCAGAGCTCCCCAGGGATAAGGAGAAATGCTCTATGGGCAACAGCCTCCGAGGGACACCTGCCCACTCAGCCAGCCATCCACTCTGACTACAGATGCACACACTCCTTGACAGATGATGGGAGACTTCAAAGAGCACCCGAGTTTCAGGAGGGGTGGGAGGGAACCGGAACAGGGGCCAATTCTGCAAGCCGCCATCTGCCTCTGATCTCCAGACAAGAAAGGCTGCTGTGGAGTAAAGACTCTTTTTAAAAATTCAGCAAACCAGGAGATATGCCCTCAGGATAGAGCTCGAAAGTTTTGCATCTCCTCTTTTCCAAGACTTGAGGTGACTGGAAATTTCTCCAGCAAGATCAAATGAGATGCACCTCCATCCAAATCCACCAGGACAAAAGCAGAGGCCACACTCAAGGTCACGAGCCCATTCCTGACACTGAGTCTGGAGCCCAGGATCTGGAGCTGCTCGGCCTGGGCCTGAATCATGGCTCTGACATTCCCCAGCTGACCAGCCTGCACATATGACCTAAGCTCCTGGTATTTCAATTTCCTCCTCTGTAAAACAGAAATAATGGCACCTACCTAGTAGGGCTACAAACAACCTAATCTCTGTGGAATGAGAGCTGAATAATTGCTACAATTAACATAATCTTCTTTAGGCTCTATTGAAGGCTTTGAAGAAAAAACTCACTCCCCAAGAAGCAATCTCTGAATGGCCACACCTGAAATCCTCACCTTCTAGAACACCTAAGACAAGCAAACACAGTGCCCTTTGTCCAGCAGCAGGAAGTCCTGCCCAAACCAATTATCCTCAAGGGCTGCCCACAGCCATGCTCTGGGGCCTCCTGACCCGGGTGGTAGAGACCTTGGGAGACACCAAGGTGTTCGGTTTCCTGTTGGCTCTCAGATGAGATGCTCAGCTGACTTGAGAGACAGTGACCAGGCAAGGAAGGGCAGTCTCAGAGCATGCACCAAGCTGCCTGACAGTGCAGTCCAGCTTTAGTCTGTGCTTCGTATACATCCGTGACCAGCTACTGGCCCCACATGCAATGAACAGCTCCGGCTACAATCAGCAACACAGTGCACCCCCAACCTGCTTGTCTTGTTGTGAGGGGTGATGTGTTGGTTAGGGGTTTTTTTGTTTGTTTGTGTGTGTATGTGTTGGTTTTGATACTGGATATTAAATCGAAGGCCTCATGCAAGCTAAGCTTGTGCTCTAGCACTAACAGCATAGTCTCAGATATGTTCTCAGTGCTCCCAAACTGCTTCTGGTCACAAATATCATTCACAATCCCAGGATGATCATGCCTAATGACACCTCTGTACCAAGAGCACCAGCAAGGCTGCTCCTGGGACCCCGGCCACCCAAACCCTGACCCTCACAATACTGCCAGTTCCTCCCCAGCCCTGACCCTTACAGGACTCACACACTGGGCCTCCTTCCAGTCATCCTCCCCCTGCCCAACCACAGCAGATCCCACAGCGAGCAGCTGAAGTTCATCAGAAATGAGGTCGATGTCTCACTGGCCCAGTTTCACAGAAAGATAGATGGGGCACAAATGGCCACTGGAACCAGGTCCTGGCAGACACCCACGGGACAGGGCCTGGGAGGGGATCATTTCCTACCCAGGGACTCAGGGTCTTTGCATCCTGTTGTAACCCTTGAGTATTATCATATTCTTTGGCAGAATATTATAATAGTCTTCATTATAATATACTTTGGCCTTCAGGGCCCAGCTGCCATTGCTTTCTAAGATCTCAAATCCAAACCACACAATAGTGCCCAGCTTTGCAACAGAGCTCACCCTAGAGGGAACCAGCTCACAAAGGTCTTCACTTTCCATATGAGCAGAGAGACCCAGGCTGAGCCTTGGGGTGACCTCCTCACCCTGCGGAAAAGCAAGTGCACAAGAGATTGGGTGTTGACTATTGATGGTTTTGGGTGTTTCCCAGACACAGCCCATGCTTGTCACCCACCTTCTGGGGCCAACCTGAGTGTGGGCTCAACCGTGGATGTTAATAAGTCCAACCCCACCTCCTAAAGACCCTGGTCTCCACACCAGGGAGTAACTCCGACTACACCAGGGAGTAACTTCAACTACAAAATGCTTTCCAGATAGGAAACAAGCCCCATGTAGACCAAAAGCAATTTCCACTTCTGATACACAATGGCTTACTCACGAGCGACACAGACTTAAGGGGCAGGCTGATTAACAACTATGTCCTCATTGCTATGTCATGCTTTTATCATATTTTACTAAAAACCTGACTTAGAAACAATGTGCTGATTTCATCAAATGTTTAGCTCAATTATAAAAACTGGATTTGAGTGCAGCCAGCAATTCAGAGTCAGAGAAACCCTGTTAGTCTATAGTGTAGCATTTGGGCTTCTCTTTGATCCTCACCACCCACCAGCATAACCCCAGAAACCCCACACCAACAACCTGGCACGCAGAGGAGAGTGTTGGCTGTGAGCAGCCCTGGTGGATCTTTGTGGCCACTGACTGTGACACTTTCAAGTTGTTCCATAAATGTATCTGATGAAAGGAGCTCTGTGGAACCCAACCCACAGCCAGGAAACATTGTCGTGTCTCTGACTGGGACACAGAAACACTGGGCAGGAGGGTTCAGACATCTAATCCAGCCTCTGAGGATGGAGGTCACACCAGTTCTTCTAACCCTGAAAAGCCTCAATGAATCCAGCACCCTGTAGTCGTATTAAGGGCCCCACCACACATGCTCCTAGCATCTCCTCCATCACACTGCATGCAGCCCACATATCTGCCCAAGTTCCCCTGCAACCCTCCCGTCCACTGAGGCCTGTGCTCATATTCTTCTCACCCCAGAAAACACTTCCTCTTAGCTAGTCCTCCAACCTAGGAGAAGGGACTGCCCTGCCTGGCCTGGAAAATCTCCATCGAGAATCTTTTACATGCAACACACAAGACAGACAGGGGACCAAGAACAGTCAAGTGTGTCTCTGGTTTTGGGCCACTCACACTCTCCTGGGGAAGGTGGGCAGAGACAGAAATAACAGCAACTTGGGTGAAAAGCAGGGTGGACAATGCCACCAATGAGGGTACAAGCTCAGGAGCCTGCTATGCTACCGAGTCTTAGCATCATGATGTAATTGCTGGGTGAGTCCGAGTAAATCACACCACTCTGTCTCAGTGTCTTCTTCTGTCGCATGAGACTAACTATGAAACTGATTTCACCAGGCTGTGGTCTCAGTCACCTGGCTGCAGACATTTATTGTACTCAAGATACATATCGTAAGTAGAGTAGAGATAGGTGCAGGCATATTAGTTTCAACACACCACACTCCTACTGATCGCCACTTGATGCACAGTAGGGCCTCAAAACATGCTCATTCCTCCCACATGTCCAGCTTTGCCTGTCCTCATCGCCTCTTCCAGGCGCTTTGTTTAAAAACATACATTCATCCTGATGAACTCAAATGCCATACCCTCTAAGGAGGTTTAACAAGCTTGGTGATTCCCCAGATGAACAGCTTCCTGTCTTGTTTGGGGGGTTTCTTGGTATCCAAGAAAACAAATCATCATCATTTAATTATACCTTTCCATGAGAGTGTCCTGCATGTCCCCACCAGGCTGCAAACCTCGTGAGGATATCAGCTATATCACCTGCATGCTTTTAGTCTTCAATGCTAGTCCTGTCATAAAAATGATTGTTAGTAGGAAACAATGTTTCTGAAAGGAAACACTCCGAAGTTTCTTTTGAAACCTCTTTCCCACAGCATGCCAAAGCTCATTTTTAGCAAAAACAGATCCCAGGCTGGCCATACACACTTTATATCACAAAGAAGTAGTATGTTCAAATAACATTTATCAACACACATTTTCTATCTTACCTAAGCAATAGAAGGTCCCACTCTGCATCTGAAATCTGTACATAACACTTTGTTTCTGAATCTAAGGAGATCAGTGAGTTTCATAGTCATCACTGGTGAGATTGGAGGCCAAACTTCATCTTCAGTGGTGACACAGTCACACAGCCACTCTAGGAGCTGTGCCCACCACACTCGAGTCTAGGCTGATGAAAAGAAGGATGGATGTAGCCCACAGCTGCAGCATGTTGTGCTGGTCTCCTCTTGTCCCCCCATGAAACGTGTCCTGGGTCCTGGATCTTGCATGGGCCACTTCTGCTGCCTCCGTTCATAGAAGCAGAGATGAGAAGTCCAGCCTTATTGTGGGTAACGATCTCTACTCCATTTCATCAACCAGTGTTGCAGTAATAAATTGAATAACTTGAGCCCTTGTCAGTAGCTACTAAGTATTATTATTTATTGAAAAGCTAGGGGCCGGAGATTTAGCTCAGTGGTTCCGGCGCCTGCCTCGCAAGCACAAGGTCCTGAGTTTGATCCCGGTAACCACATACAATGTTGGGCGTGATGACTCACGCCCACCAGCAATCAATACCACATACCACAGTGCCGGTGTGGTGGCTCACGCCTGTAATCGCAGCACTTGGGAGGCAGAGACAGGAGGATTGCTGAGTTCGAGGCTTGCCTGGGCTACACAGTGAGCTCAGGGCCAGCCTGAACTACAAAGCAAGACCCTGTCTCAAAAAAAAAAAGAAAAGCTAATAATCCATTCAACTTTTTCAAATTAAGCAAGATCTCAATATAATAAAAATACAAAGCCATATGAATAGGGCAGAAACACAAGTAGGAGAGGAATACGTTCTAGAACCCTCCATTTCTCCTTATAGCACATGCAGATGAGGAGACAGCAGACGTGGGACGTTTTTATGTGCACGACCTTGGCGTAGTGACTGCCAATGCCCAGCTTCACACCTCCGCTCAGAGGGCTGTAAATGTCCATGGAAGGAGAAAAAGTTCCTGAAATCAACCCTTGTTATTTGATTCTTGACTCTGTTTTTATTGTTGGACTCCGATCTCTTCGCAGAATCTTCTCCAGTCCCTTCTCCTGCTCAATAAAACGATTTTTGTTTTGTCACACTCTAAATAACCTTGCACAATGGTTCCATACAAAGCGCCTGTTGAGCATATTTTTTCCAGACTCTAACTTGCCACCACCATGGGGAAGTCTGAGCCCTGTCTCTGCTGGGAAACTCAACACCCCGGGTGTAGGTCACACCCTGTGGCAGGCAAGAAGCTGGTTCTGAAGCCACTGAAGACAGACTTATATAAACAGGCCATGCAGCTCTCAAGGCAGAGATGATACATTTGCATTTGGGTTTTAAATGGGAAAGCAAAGCTCATTAAACAAGCTAAACCCTCTCCTATGTCCTCAAGTGTCCAAACAAACTTCTGACAGCACCATGCACTTCTTCGGCCTTGCATTGCCAGGACAAGCTAAATGGGGAGGGAGAAAGAAGAATTTTCTCATAAGCTTAGGGAGATCAAAGAGAAGAGGGAAGTACCAGGAGCCCTGTTTGTGAGCAGTTCTCAGCGGGTGGACTTTCTGTGCCTGGCTGTGAGCTCCTAAACAGCCAGCCATCTGAGGACATCTTTAGCAGAATCAGTAAAAGGCACACATCAGGCCATCCCCCAGCAATAATCCATGCTTTGCACAACCTATTTTGCTTTCTGAGACACTTTCATATCTTGTATTGATCAACAAGCAAACAATTACTGGGTACCTCGCAGATGCAGGGCCTAGTGCAGAGACAATCTCCCCAACTGACCCTCTCCCTGCCCTAATATTCATTTATATGTGCTACCTTTTTTTAAAAAATCAAATACTTAAGGCACAGATCTGCCCACAAAATGTTTACAGCTTATTTGGAGACATAGAGCCCCACAAAAAATAATACTGCCAATTATTCTATTTTAACTTAGTGATCTTTGAGCTTTGGTCAAAATCATAACATTTTTGGTACTTGTTTTAAAAAGGGAGGAGGTCTGGATCCCACCCTTGAAGATTCTAATTCCATCGGCCTAGAGTCTGGGCTCCTGCTTCCTTAACAAAGAGCCTCAATATTTAAAAATTAACAACATAAGCCAGGTACAGTGGCACATTCCTATAATCCCAGCGACTTTGAAGGCTAAGGCAGAATGATTGCAATTTTGAGCCAGGTTGGTCAATATAGAGAGGTCTTCTCTCAAAAACAAAAAATAGGGCTGGAGATTTAGCTTAGCAGTTCTGGTGCCTGCCTGGCAAGCGCAAAGCCCTTGGTTCGATCCCCAGTAACCACATACAGCAAATACTGGGCGTGATGACTCACGCCCACCAGCAATCAGTACCATATACCACAATGCTGGGCCTAGTGGCTCACGCCTATAATCCCAGCAGAGGCAGGATTGCTGAGTTCGAGGCTTGTCCGGGCTACATAGTAAGCTCAGGGCCAGCTTCAACTACAAAGTGAGATCCTGTCTCAAAAAAAAAAAAAAAATGGCTGGGATGTAGATAAATGCAAAGGCTCTAACTTTAATTCTTAATATTGAAAAAGAAAAAAATTTGGGGCTATAGCTCAGTGGAAGAGTACTTGCCTAGCATTCATAAGGCTCTGAGTTCAATTCCCAACAGTGGGGGAAAAAAATCAAGAACATAAAAGTGATAAATAAAACAATCATTCATATTGGCCCAGGTCAAGGACTCCAGCAAGGTCATAAATAAGCAGGAGAGGACCCACTGGAAACAGAGAGAGACAGGAAAGAGACAGGAAATTCTGGATGTAGCAGAAGGTTGACCTGGTAGAGGAAGGGAGCAGGACAGACGGATAGATCAGGGTCACAGCTGGGAATGTTATGAATGACATGTGGAGCACATGCTTTAGCCTGGAGACAGAAGGCAGCGGATAAAGTGAATGGGAGCAAGACAAATCTAGACAGAGAAGCTCAAGGCTCAACTGAATTAGAGCCCTCAAAAGTCTGAAAGCTAAATGCCGGACGTGGTGGCTCATGCCTGTAATCCCAGCACTCGGGAAGCAGAGGCAGGAGGATTGCCGAGTTCGAGGCTTGCCTGGGCTATATAGTGAGCTCAGAGCCAGACTGAACTACAAAGCGAGACCCTGTCTCAAAAAGAAAAAAAAAGGTCTGAAAGCTAGGACCAAGCTTCTGGGAAGGTATTTCAATATGCTGTTTTACTTCACCACAGATCAATGAATTCAGCAACACAGACTATATTAGACTCTTCCTGTAGAGAGAAAACTGCATCACAAAGTGGCCAAACAGTGAGATGAAGCCTGGAAAGGCAGCAGAGCCAGGTGGCTACACTTATGTTTGACAATTTAATCCATGGCATTTCAGAACTAATTTGCATATGTTTATTGAGCAGCTACTTTGAGTGAGGAACAGGAAGATGCAAAGATAAATGAAATTTCATCCCATGGAGCCCACACTCTAGTCCAAGGGCCAGTGAAATTTTTTTTCTGTACAACACTAGATAGTATTTTTAGACTGCAGGGCTACCAGTCTCTACAACAATGACTTACTTCTGCCGCTGTTTAGTACAAGAGTAGCCCAAAGCAATACATCTGTTAAGTAGCCATAGCTGTGTTTCAGTAAAACTTTATTTATAAAGAGAGGCAGTGGGCCACATTTGACTTGCAGGCTGTAGTTTGCTGACCCCTGATTTAGCAAGTTTGACAGACCTGTGTATGTCAACTTATAAAAGAAAAGAAGTAGATTAGAAATAAGATGACTTTTGAGCCCAGAGAAAGATAGAGTAATTCTGTGGTCAGGGATGGCTGGGGAGGTGGCACGAGAGTACGGCAAATCACTGAGCTTTCTGAGGTCCCAGTTTAAATGACTAAGTTGAATCAAAAGCATGTTGATGGTCCCTCGTGCTCCATCATTCTTGGATGTGGATCCCATAATGCCCTCCATCCTGGAATCTCCCGAATCCACAAAACTCTTCTAATCTTCCTGATTCCTCCCTTCACCTCCAATATCAATTGTGGGATGTCACTGAAAGAGTAAAACAGTCCTAATGTTTCTGAACATTTAAATACACACACACGCGCACACATGTAAACATTTCTAACATCGCTGTGTGTTCACTCTAAACACAATCATTTAATTTCTCAAGGCTTCCTCCCTCCTTCATAGATTTGCTGTCCCCTGGAAAGGATCCATCTGCTTCTGAACCAGACACACCAGTGAGATACAGACATTTTACTGAACCCAGTCCGTCCAGCCTCAAGAAGAACACGGAGCCAGAAAGACAGCAAGGGTGGCCACACACCTCAGCTGTCCCCGCTGTGCGGGTGCCAGACGAGAAAACAGAAATAGAGCCCCAGAGCCCAACAGCAACACCTCCAAGGGTGCCAGCAGGCCGTGCACAAGGCTCAGGCAAACAAACACGGAGACAGGCTGGACCACACAGGACGGGTCCAGGCCTGGAATGACTTCACCACAACGGCCAAGGTCAACTCCAGTCAAAGGCTTAGTCAGCCTCCTCTTCTGAGGGTTGGTCTCCTGGCCAAGACTCCTCATTGTACCAAGGCATTTGGACAAGGCACAAGTGAGGCCAGAGGCCACGGGGCAAAGCCAAGCAAAGGATACCATAGATGGCGCACGTTGCCAGCAAACCCGACCTCCTCCTCCACGAACCCCTCCTGGCTGCAGCCCACTTATCCTCTGAATATCAAAAGTGATGCTTCTCAAATCATTGAACCAGCAGCCCCAGCAACACTGGAAAACTGTCAGAAATGCAAGTTTCCAGGCTGCAGCCAAGACAAACAAACTGCACTTTCTGACAGTGGTCTTAGTAGTCTATGTTCTAACAATGTCCCCCAGAGATTCTGCAGCGGGCAGGGCTCCGGGGACCATGGACAGAGAGGAATCACGAGCCAGGCCCCAGGCCTCTCCCACATGTCCCTGCACTCCTGGTCCCCAGGGGAAGTCAATTCACTTCCAACGCTGGCTCTCTCGGGGGCCCTCTACCCACCCACCCCACAGGCCTGTGCTGTTCAACGCCTGCAGAACTAATGAGCTGGACCATTCGCTCAGCAAATACTGACCAAGACCGGGTGCCAGGCACACACAAATGTCAGTGAACACAAGCGAACCAGACAGACAAGGACTGAGGCTCAGAGAAGCCAACACTCTCATCGAGGGAGAAATTCGATAAATATTAACAAAATCCATATACATGAACCAGAAGATAAGATCGGCCCACATTGAGGAACAAACTATGAAAATGACTAACCAAGACTGCAAATGTCAAAGTCCTGAAACCAAAGGAAAGACTGACCAGGGGACACCAAGGAGACATGGCCGGAAGAGGAAACGTCAGATCCTGGACTGGACTTCGGAGAAGGAACGTGGCATTCATGGGGAAGGTGGGGACATTCCCAACACATCTGTGCTTTGGGGAGGAGCTTTACACCACTGTGAAAGTCCCAGGTTCCAGCAATGATTCTATTCTGTTGCTGCACAGTTGAGCACTGGCTGACGGACATATTAGGTCTTGGCACTAATTGGTGATTCTTCAGTATATTTTGGATGATGAATTTATTCAAGAAGACAAGGTCATATGAGAAGGGGGTGTTGCCAATTCCGTGTTAAATCAGAGTAGATGGCAGCACAGGACAAGACCTGGAGGCAGGAAAGGGCTCAACTCGGCATTTGGCAAAAGAGGTAAAGCCAAAGTCAGCCTTGCCAGTACTACCAGTGGTGCCTCTTCTTCCATCCATGCTCAGCTGAAAAGCCATGCTGTGTGCCTCCGATCTTCTCCCCTGAACGAACCTCCTGGTCCCTGTTGCCCCTAAGCATGCCCAGATGGCGAGGATAGAGAATATTCGCAAAGGAGGTGGGTCCCAGAGATGACCACGGTCAAGAGAGGGGTACCCCCAGCTTCTCTGCTCTAGAACTGCTTGTCCTCCTTTTCAGCAAGCCACGCTGGCTCCGGTTTTCTCTCTCCTAGGCTCTCCACCAAACCTCAGTCTCTGACCCTCTCTGCTGAGCACCGTCCAAATTCACCCAGAACCTTGACCCAGAGAGCCCTTCAGAAAGGACAAAGCACCAGAAAGCAAAAGCAAAGAAAAGCTTAATCTGCGGAACCAAGAGTCTGAGTCCTGAGGCCTGGAACCTAGAGCAAGAGTCCCCTCTCCAGGTACCAGCCCATCTACAGAGTGACGGGCTGGGATTGGTTCACCCCGCATTGTTCCCCATCCTTATGCTGCGTGGTCAGTAGCACATCTAACCCAAGTGTGCTTGGGAACTGCATTCCCCAAGTACAACGCTGGCGTCACGACGGTAGCAGCAACAAGCCCAGAGGGCTGCTCCCCCAAGTGAATCACCAAGATTGCTAGTGACAATTGTTGCTATTAATACAATACCTTCAATTGCAGGCTGTTTTCCACTTACAAGGCACTTTGATACATATCTTGTGTGAGCCTCTTAAGAACCCAGTGGTAGGAAAGGTATTTTTTTCTTGTGCATAAATGAGAGATCCAAGTTCAGTGTTCACTCAATTAGGGGCGACAGTGTTGGGCCCTGAGGATGGGTCATTTGACGCTTTGTCCTCCTCCTGAGGCTCAGAACTGTCTCTGCTCCCACACAGATGCAGGCCCCTGCCTGTGACTCTTCCTCTGCAGGCTCTGGCCAGGTGAGCTCAAGGCATCCTCAGCAGGGGAAATCCAGGCACCCTCTCTGGAGGAGACGGCATCCACAGGGCACGCAGCACCGCCCTGGCTCTGTCCACCCGATGGGCTCTCAGGAGCACAGAAGTCTTCCCCTAGAGGGAGGTGACAGCATCCCACATTTGTTTCCCATGGTTCAAAATAGAACAGATGCGATCTCACAGCTGAGCTCATCGCTGCATCAGATGTCACTAAAATAATTAAATAAAGGGCAACAGGAGTGTGAAGAAAGGGCCCCAATTTCAATGCTAGTGTCCCACGCAAACAAGGAGAAAGGAACAATGACCCAAGTCACGCACACAGCTCCGGCGGCTCCTGTCTGGAACAACGCTGTCACTTTCACCAATCGGTTACTAATTCTAACGGGCAAAGGACACTTCTGCTCAGGCCACCCACGAGGGGCCGCGCCTGGTTTCCCACGCCCACTATGCACAGAGCCTGGCCAGACACACCCAGAGTGGGGAACCTCTGTGTGTCGTGCCAGCTGGTTGGAAAGCTTTGCTCTCCTTCCCCCTCTGCACACACTGGTGTCCACAGCTCAGTGCAGGGAACTCACCTCCCTGGACTCTGCCTTCATAGCTCCAAACAGGGTCAAAGCACCTCCTCCAAAGGTATGTGCACGGAGTAAGACCACGCTTAAGGAGGCGCTGCGAAAACGAACAAGTCTGACACAGTGCTGAGAGACCAGGACACACCTCGTGGCTGGGGTCAGGACCTATGACCAGCCTCCACACTTCAGGTTAGATGGACCACAAGACTGGGTCCTGGTCAGCACTGTGAGCCACGCATCCAACCCATAAGACCCTCCCATGCACGATCTCTTCTCTCTTCTCTCTACAGCTGAGGATCCACAGAAAGAGGCCAGGCACCTAGACAGATGGCAGGGCCAGCGTTGTCCACTGAGCACCTGGAGACCTCCCCCCGTTCCCACCATGTTGGCATGAATAACCTGTGTCCTGGAGGCAGAAAGTCCCTTCTATCATGATACATCACTGAAGCTGGGCTCACCTGCCATGGCTTAGGCCACCTGGACCAGGCCACCTGGACCAGCACAGTGACCTAAGGAGTGAAATAGTTGCTTAGAAAATTCCTACAGTGTGGCTATAAATTTAAGCAAATGGGGGAGGGGGGTTAATAGCAACCAACCAAGACTCCCAGCAGGTGTAATAATATTTCCTCAAGCCAGTAATGGGATAAAAAACGACAGCCTATAAAAACTTTTCCAGGCAGATGGGCTTGAGAGTCCAACAGTCCTCTGTCCCATCTGCATTTAACCTGTCTGAGGAAAAGTCATCCCACATGCGGATCCAAACACGTATTACGGAACTGCATTTTCTTTTCTCTCAGACACTCGGTTTGTCACTGTTGATCATAAACCTCTAACTAGTCAGGCGAGTTAGGTTAACTGATCATAGCACCAAATGTCCCCATAATGTACCCAGGTGAAGCTAGACAGGCCAGATAAGAGACTAATAACCCATTGGGGAAACAGAAGGTAGAAGAAGGACCTGACAGCTCACACATAGAAGAAAGAGTTGTTAACCTGCAAAGAGATGATCAGCGTTACTCATGAAAAATCAACACAAAACGAAGTGACACTGATGTGTGACATCTCACCTAAAAGACTGGAAAAACCAGTAAGTGTGACGAGGCCCTGCGCCAGAGGGCATGGGGAGAAAGGGCTCGTCTCTTCCACCTGTGGCAGGGACGTGATTTGGTGATATCTTTAGGTTGATGGTATGTCATACAGCTTGGCGAGGTGTAAACAGCAGGTTCTTTTCAATTAAGTTGTTAAGTCTCCCGAGTGGGTACCATTGTACATGTGTGAAAAGACACACACAAGAACACTCACTGTTTGAACTGCAACAGATGGGAAGCAGCCTTAAAGCCCGACGGTACAATGTGTACAAGGACATCAAACACACGAAAAGTCCACTTCCAGGTTTACAAGCTCTCCCTCTGGAAACTCCAGGGTGCAGAGGGCTCTGGGCCCTTTTCTGCTGCCCAGGCAGGACCCCGCAGAGGAGAAACTTGGGTTCGGATTAGGTGTGAATCTGTTTCCTGCAATTCCTCAGTGTGCTGCTTATTTTAAGTACAGGGGAATTAGTCGCAATGAAACAACACAGCAACACCTCCGTTTTCATCCGCTGGCTCTCCTGACATCGAAACCCCGAATGCGAACTGGCAACACAAGCAGGCAATGCTGTCCGCGGTGCGCCCAGAAAGGCCACACACCTTCCCCCAGGTGAAGGAGCTCGGCGTGGCCTGTCATGAGGGGCGCGATTCTCCTCCATGTAGAGCAGCTAGTTAGCAATTTGGAGGCAAAGCCAGACATTTGAGACTGGAGAACAAAGAGAGGTTTACCTGAAGAATGAGCTACCACCTTGCAGAGAGGGATCCAGCAGCACCTGTTACATTAAAAACAGACAACCCATCTTTTGACGAGAAATCCCTCTCTGACACCAACAGGTAAAGGGCACCATGAATAAGGGGGCTCATTTCAGTGATCTGAAAGCCCCCCCCCGACCCAGAAACAAAAAGTTAAGCATGTCTTTATTTGCTTATCTTAGCCTCTCACTAAAAATTACAAAAGGGAAAGAAGGGTCTTTTCCTGTCTTATTTTTCTGTAAAACATTTGTGATTGGCTCGTGCTCTGGACAGCGCACTACGAGCTTCTTTAGCTGTAGAGACTGAGGGAGGGGTTTTGTCCCTCTCACTCCCTGTGGCATCCCCGGCACACAGCAGACACTTAGCAAACCCATTAGTGCATCTAACTTGAGCCTGGAGAAAGAAGCAGAAGAGCCCGTGAGGGCCTTTTCCCGGAAATGCAGCATCAAAGGGCCACCAAAGAAGAAAGAATGAAGGCCAGGACACTTGATAACATTTGAGAAAGCGCTAAATAAAATTTCCCAACTAAGACGTGAATAGGCTGACGAGATGACATGGAAGACAAGCGAGGCCAGGTGCAGGATGAGGAAGCCCAGGCCCTCCTCGCAGCCTCTCACTCCTGCTTTGCCGCCACATGCACCTTGAGCTGGGCATCCTGGGAAAAAGCCATCCATTCTGAGCACCAAAGGCGGCAACCATGGTATGACAACACATGGAATAATCACCCCGGACTCCACATGGTATCAAAGCTCCAACAGGAGCTTTATTTTCCGGCCGGGACTCAGCACCCAAGAGAGTGAGCTTGGGGAGCTGAGCCTCAAGCATTTACATTGTATAGGCCAAACCCACTGCCCTCCCCACAAACTGTTAAACCAAGCTATCTACAGAAATGAGAACTCTCACGGTTAAAGAATCTGGTGTGTTTCAATTAGAGCAGGACATCCAGTAATTTTCAGTTTTCAGCTAGAGCCCTTTTCATTATCCGTAAGAGTGAACATTCCCTGCTATCTTGCAACTCAAGGCAAGGGGGAGCGGGTGTTCCTAAACAACCCCCAAGACAGAGGAAGAGAGAGAGCCTGGGTTCAACTATTGGTCAGCAAGACAGAACACCTTCTGTCAACCTGGGTTTCTCAACCATACTAGGAAAACCAAGCATTGCTCACAAGAGAAGCCACGGAACACACGCTAGCCCAAAAATGCCTATGCCTGCTGACTGTGACCCTTATGGGTCACATGCTCCTCCTCTGGCAAAACCCTGTTTGCCAGTGCTTTATCACAGCGGACAAACATAAAGCAGGAAGAGGATTGCCACTCCAGATGCCAGGCTCTGAGGCACTGCCAAAAACCGACTCCACAAAGGGCTTGGTGCCCTCAACCGTGTTTTCCATCTTCTTGCTGTTGGTCTGTCAGAAGGGCACGCGTGTTTGTACTTGATCTTTGACCTAGCTGAACTACATTATTGTACACACTCAGAGACTTCAAGGTCTAGGGTCTCCTCCAGCAAAAGGCACGTTTGTCTCTCCTCTTCCAGTGTGCATGGCTCTCTCTCGCTGATTTGTCTTTCTGCACTGGCTCAGACCCACAGGTCAGTGTTGAGCCAGAGAGAGGACGCTGGGAATCTTCTCCTTAACCTGAACAGAACATGTTTTAGCTCGGCTCTTAGGGTCCCCCCAAAAGCCCCTGTGTTAAATCTGGTTTCCAGGCCATTGGGAAATGGCAAAACCTTTAAGAGCCCGGGCTTAAGGGCAGAAAGTTAGGTCACCAGGGCCATGAAGGGCACATTGGGACCTTGGCCCCTCCTTTTGCTCTCCCTTTGCTTTCTAGCTACCATGAGAAGAACAGGCCTCTCTGGCCACACATTCCCTACCACCACAGCCCACGCAATGGGGCCGAGTATCCATGGACTGAAACCGTAAGCTAAAATAAACTTTTCCACCTTGTAAATTATTTATCTCAAGTATTTTGTCACAGTAGTGGAGAGCTGAATGCTTGTATTAACTAGGCATTCTGGTAGCTACGATCATGGGAGGAAGAAAGCTCCCGGACAAGTACTTGCAGGGGTCCAACCTCAAGCACCTGCTGGACTCCACTGAATGCTTTTCAGAAATGAGAGAGACTGCTGCATGCACAGCCTCTCTTCATCTGTTTTGTTTTGTTTTGTTTTGTTTTGTTTTGTTTTGTTTTGTTTTTGAGGCAGGGTCTTGCTTTGTAGTTCAGGCTGGCCCTGAACTCACTATGTAGCCCAGGCAAGCCTTGAACTCAGCAATCCTCCTGTCTCTGCCTCCCGAGTGCTGCGATTACAGGCGTGAGCCACCACTCCCGGCACTGTGGTATGTGGTATTGATTGCTGGTGGGTGTGAATCACCACGCCCAGCATTACATGTGGTTACCCGGGATCGAACTCAGGACCTTGCACTCGCGAGGCAGGAGCCAGAACCACTGAGCTAAATCTCCGGCCCTCTCTTCATCTGTTTTAACAGAAAATAGCGAAGCCCTGGGATGCCACCAGGTGCTGGCCTGGTCAGGAGGAACAAGACCCGTGACCCTGGGCATGAAGTCAGTCCTCCCTCCACAGCCTGAGCTTCCCTTCAGCTCTGCAATTCCCTGGCCCCTCTTTGCCCCATCTGCAGCTCTCAGACGTCCCTGCACTGCTGCAGGCCTTCCCTGTGTGAAAGGGAGGGACGCTGGGTCCGGAGAAAGTTCCCCACCGTGAGCGCTGCATGTCATGGGAAACCGTCTTCGGCTGGTGCTGCGGGAAGCGGGCACAGTCTCAAGATGATCAGCCACCTTCGCACATGCTGAGATCCCCGCAAAGCAGTCCTGCCGTGGGCCAGGACAGCCCGGGCTGCAGCAGGACCTCACCCGCATGGGTGTGCAAACAGAGGGAGGGAAGCTCCCAGGAGACCTGCGACAGATTTCCACACTGGATCAGGAGGGCCCGGGGTCTCCTCCACTATAAATGAGGGCAATGAGAGCAAGAGTCAGCAGAGTGTCCATCAACGGACACACGGATAAAGAGAATGTGGCTTTTACACACCACGGAGCACGATTCTCCCACAAAGGCCAAACTAGAGTCATCTGTAGGAAAACAGGCATTTTGAGACCAGCAACCAGAATGGTAAGTGAAATAAATCCGACACAAGCTTAAATATAAATAAAGAGTTAAATATAAATACAGAGTAAAAGAAAAGATAATAGGAACTAGGGAAATAGATCTTTTGAGAAAAGGAAAGGGACTGAGAGATGGAGAAAGAAAGGGGGTAAGGGATCAGACAAAAAAAATGATGCATTGGGCCGAAGATTTAGCTCAGTGGTTCCGGCACCTGCCTAGCAAATGCAAGGTCCCTGGTTCAATCCCAGTAACCACATACAATGATGTGATATTTGGCATGGTGACTCACGCCCACCAGCAATCAGTACCACACCCTACAATGCTGGGCGTGGTGGCTCAAGCCTGTAATCCCAGCACTTGGAGGCAGAGAGAGGATTGCTGAGTTCAAGGCTTGCCTGGGCTACATAGTGAGCTCAGGGCCAGCCTGAACTACAAAGTGAGACTCTGCCTCAAAAAAAAAAAAAAAAAATGATGCTCTGTGTGCATGCCAGCTCCCCATGAGGAACGCAAACATTCTGCACTGCAAACAGGGCTTGATTTTGAAAGATCTGGAGGGAAAAGAAAGCTGAGGAAGAGGAGGAGGCCTTGGAGGAAAAATAGGAGGTAGGACTGATTCAGCATTTCCATACCCTGAGTCCTCACTGTCACCCATGTGAGTATTAGAAGTCCTGGCAAAATCACTACAAAATACGCACACAAACACACACACATGCTCACAGGCACACCTACACATACATCCACATGTACACACACACATGCGCACATGCATACACACACCTATATACACACACGCACACTTACGTGCACACACACACGCACATGCTCCTCGGTCCAAGGCCATAGTGGCAGGAGGTGACAGAGCCCCCAGATGGCGCCAAGGGCCCCCACTGCAGTCCTTGAGCTCACTCCACTCCGCCACTCTGCCTGCCCGCTAGTCTCCAGAGCAGGCGACTGCTTGTCAAACTGTGTGACACAGTGACAGTCACATAATGGCCCCTAAATGACTCCCCAGACCCAGGAGGCCACAGGTCGCTCCTACTGCACAAAGGCAATTTTCTCATCTTCAAGGTAAAGACCTAAGTTCGTCCTGACCATTCATGTGCGGCAGGTCTGGCTGCACGGCTATCATGACCCATCCTTCCCATCCTTTCAAAGTATATGCAGAATCTGAGCTCACTGGAGCTTCACGTCTCTGAGCGAGGAGGCAACATCACCGGTCACTGAGCTCACAGGCCAAGGCTCTACCCAAGGTCCCTGTGCTGAACCGACACTCCGGGGACACTACCTCTGCGCCAGCCAACACCTCCTACGACGACACATCATTAGAAATGGCAGAGACACAACCAAATGTACCCTCAGTCCTGACTCATGACATTGTTTAGTGTGTGATTCCCACTGTGTCACGTTAGGTAGGAACCCCATGACCTTTACACCCTTGGGGTACACACTTGCCTTCCTCTCGTAATCTAGGCACCGAAATATCTGTAGGCAGCTTACTCCCTCAGCCCCGGGATGAAGCAGCTTCTGTATTTGGTTCCAAGACAGGAGTCATGGAGTTTGTGGGGCCTCAGCCTAATCCTGATGGTCTGTTTGTTGTCAGAGGTCATCACCATGGTAACTCCCCTGGGCTGTGGGAGCACCGAGGCCACTTTTTTTTGGTCAATGATTCAACCAGAAACCATGTAGAACTCAAGGCAAACCTTTTTTTGTTTTGTTTTTTTGAGACAGGGTCTCACTTTGCACTTCAGGCTGGCCCTGAGCTCACTATGTAGCCCAGGCAAGATTCAGCAATCCTCCTGCCTCTGCCTCCCAAATGCTGGAATTACAGGTATGAGCCACCACACCCAGCATTGTGGTATGTGGTACTGACTGCTGGTGGGCATGAGTCACCACACCCAGTATTATTGTATGTGGTTACGGGGGATCGAACCAGGGACCTTGCACTTGCTAGGCAGGCACCAGAACCACTGAGCTAATCTCCAGCCCAAAGCAAACTTTTGACCCTCATGGACATGGTCACATTCCACCTGGTCCACATAGGCAGAAGACCAAAGCAGGTGGCAAAGGTAATATTAATGCTCAGGTCCAGGCAGAGCTGAATGCTGATGAAAGGATGGCACTGGATGCCAGTCCCTGCTGCTTTGTTTACACAAAAATGCCACCTGAGACACCAACTTGGTCTCCTACCAGAGCTGTCCTCCACTGAAAGGCACTGAGATGGGGCCAGCTTGATCTATTTCCTGAAGCCAAGGGTAGACGGGGCCTCCTGAATGTATTCCCACTCTGGAGATATACAGCAAAATTTGGAGGAAGGGCAGAGGTCACTACTACATCATGGCACAGGCTGGAGGCTGCACGTGGTATGATCCTGCTCCAATGACATGTCCAGAAGAGGCGAATCCATACGGAAAGAGGTTTAGTGGCTGCCGGGGCTGAGGAAGAGGGGATTAGGACAGGGTTTCTCTTGGGGACAATGAAGATATTCCGGGAGTAGACAATCACGATGACTGCACAATTACAGTACAGGAAACTAACGAAACTAAAAGCTTATTAAGAGATCAGAGATACAATAAGACATATCTTCTATCTTGATTTTGATACTGATTATTTTTTAAATAGATGGAGACTTTTTCTTTAGTTGAGACAGGGTCTCATTTTGCAGTTCAGGCTGGCCCTAAACTCACTATGTAGTCCAGGCAATCCTTGAACTCACAGCAGTCCTCCTGCCTCTGCCTCCCAAGTGCTGAGATTTCAGGTGTGAGCCACCACGCTGGGCAAATGGAGACTTTTTTTTTAATTGATACATTGTATTGGTACATTATATATACACATCACAGTTACACTCCACACTGAAAATCTGTACCAGAATATGACACAACTTAATCCTCATTTTTCCCCTTCTCCTACCCACCTTACCAACCCCCACCCCTATATACACAAACTTTGTTTCCTTTTTTTTTTTTTTTTGGATGGAAACATTTTTTTAAAGCTGTTTTTTAATCGATGGACAATATAATGGTAGCAAATCAGGAGATATGTCCCTGCTCCATGTCTCACTATTTGTCACCCCTGCACTGGACCTTTCTGTTGTCCACAGTTCCAGCAGCCCTGCAGCATGGGACCATGACCCTCCCACACCAACCTGCCTGGGTCCAGCCCATCCAACTAGACACATCTGGGAATATTCATACATCTTGGAAAGGAGCTGGCTGCTGGTCTGGTAACCACAATTTATCCAAGCCCAGGATGGGGAAGAACTGGAAGCCAGAGAGCCGGCCACCTTCCCTTCCAGAGAGCCTGGAGCGAGCAGAAGAAGCGGGACAGCAGGCCCTGGCGATGACATCATGGGCTTTGCTCCTCCGAGCAACATCAAAGGACAAGTACAGTTTGAAGCTCAGGGGATGACAGAGTTCAGAGGATAATAAATCAGGCACAGAAACTGCTAGAGTTTCCATTAACAAGACAGGGCAAAAATAGGATTCCTACATCCCCTGCTGCCCTCTGGACCCCTCCACACTACTAAAAATACAGCAATAGGAAGCAGTGTGTGTGTAACTCCATGTTCTCAGGAGTCCCCACAGAACCAGGTTTGCTCTAAACCCACCTCTATTTTCTCGGTCTCCCTGTCTTTATCACCTCTGCCAGGCAGGCACCAAAGAGCCCAAGGTTGAAGAAGATGTTTGCATGGATCATTAGCGGGGCTAGATTTCCTTCCACATCCCTTTCAGGGATGCAATCAGGGCCCTGAGAGTCAAACATGGGGGCAAAGCTCTGTATCCCTTCAGAACAGGCTCTGGGTCTTTGTCCATCCACAAGGGAGGGAGGTACATGGCCTGCCCAACACTGGAGTCCTACCTGCTATCCCAGGAAAGGAGTGAGAAGGGAACAGACCCCAGGCCACAGGTCCAGGGCAGCCCAAAACCAGATTCCTGACAGACTGGTGCTCTAGACCAAAGACAGGGTCAAGAGAGCCCTAGAGCTCCTGGTGATTGGGCTGGCTGAGCTAATCCCACCTCCACCACTTCCTGTCTGGGTAACCTTGGACAGGTTATTCACTTCAATTCCCCTTCCTGTAAAGTGAGGATAACTATGTTTCCTACTTCACGGACCTAATGTGAACCCCACTCCCATAGTGCATGGTATGTAAAACTATGTAATCACTATAGATCACGTTGGGGATCCCCTAAGTGTCTCCCAAGGAAAGCTACTGGCATCCAGGAACTCAAGTCAACTGCATGAAAGGAATGGACTCCCCGGGCTCCTCCAGTCTCAGTGACAATCAGAAGAGTTGAGTGGTGAGCTGAGATTTGTCCACCTGCAAACCCAGGCCTTTAATCATCACCTTATGTTAAATAACCTCTTGCAAAACCCCAGAAGGCACAAAACCTTTTCTTGTCAAGGACAGTGAGCAAGAGGAAATGGAAAAACTGGGGGAGAGAGAGAGTCCTAGGACTGTTTGAGGGTGACTTTCACCTGAACAATGAGATGGCCTTCCCTACCTCAAGATTAGAGGACCGGAAGTGGACAACCGGAAACCAACCCTCTGCTCTGAGGGCCTCCAGCTCTCCTGAACCCCTGATATCTTGGCTCCCGTCTTACTCCTCCCCCAGTGCCCACCATATTGCTATGCAGCCAACAAAGGCCCTAGGAAACCTGAGGCCTAAGCCCATCTGAGGTATGGCTCCAAGAACCGAGTCTCACAAAACAGTCCTGAGGCTGCAGACACAGGCACCCAGGAACTCGCCTAGCCTGTCCCCCATCCTGCAGCCACAGACAAGGCCTCTCAAAATGATGACCCCCTGCCACCAGCTCAGCTCAGAGACACAGACTGCAATGTCCTCAGAGGCCACTTGGCAATAAAGGGACTTCCCTGCACTGGTACATGACTGGAGCCAAAGAGAACTTTAAGGGCACCTCGTATCTTTCCACATGGAGAAACTGAGGCTCTGGCAAGTTACCAAAGTAGGACGTGATCGGGCTCCAAGCTAAGTCTGTCTGTTTCCCAGCCGTTTCCCCATCAGAGGCTTCTGAGAGTTTGGGGGATGGCCTGTCCGGCACTTGAAGACCTCCCCACCCTCTGCTCAGTGCCCTCCCAGCACAGGGCATCCAGGCTTCTAAGCAGCCTCCCTCAACTTCTAGGCTGGTCCTTGGGGTGACTCAGCAGCCACGAGCCTTGAGCTAACTTCCCCCGGCAAGTATCATCTCCTCCCCTTTCCGGAAGGCTTTTGTGTGGCCCAGAAGGGCCCTGAGGGCACCGGGACTGACCAACAGTCAGGATAAGAGAAGCAGCTCAAACTCAGTCCCTGCTCCCTAAGTGTCCAATCCTTACAGTCTCGCCACAGCACCACAATATTACCATCGAGGTGCCATTCGCCGACAACAGATTTATGGAAGGGGTGTAAAGTTGGGCGCAGGACCTCTAGCAGCGACAGGTCCCCTCCTAGGAAAACAAGTCACCCTGCTGTGTCTTCTTCCACACCCCTCTCTTGGAGTCCCTGATTTGCTGCCTTTGAGTCTGTTTTTCAAACTGGGTCTCACTATGTAGCCTGGGCTGGCCTTGACCTCACAGCGACCCTCCTGCCTCAGCCTGGTGGGCCCTGAACATACAACAGGGCCCTTCTCAGAGAAGGTGGAGAGGCCTGCACAGAAGGCAGAGGAGGAGATATGGTGATAAAAGCCGAGACCTCTAGAATGACAAGCTCCACAGAGGACAAGCTCACGAGCAAGGAACACACTCTCCCTTCCCGGCCTGCTGAGATCCTGACTCTGATCCACTGAAGCCGATTCCAGACGTCCAACCTCCAGACTGCGGAGAACATTTTGTGTCATCTTAAGGTACTAAGTTTACGGTCATCTGTTACAGCAGCAAAAGAAAACTAATCTACTAGTCCCCTGAGGCGTCCTTCCTTGTGCTCAGCATTGTGCTGGCCACTGAGAATCAGACCATGAGCAAGATGTGCTATGAAAACCATCATACCCTTGTCCCTGCCACCTTCTCCCACGGGGCCCCGTGGCCTGGAAAGTGCCACCACCCATGTCCTCCTCCCCTGCTTCTGGTGCCCACTCCAGCCACGAAACTTTCTACTGACATCTGCGCCTTGAAAGACACCATCTCTACCCAGTCCTCAGCACCCCGAACCTGGCTGTCTGTCCATCCTGCAGATCTCACCCACAGAGACCCCAGCCCTGAGCCCAACAGGGAGAGGCAGCATGCCTGTCCTGTTCCTCGGTCCCTTACGCACATGCGCCTGAGAGGTGTTATGGGCCTGACCTGGGCCCTGATAGTGGGGGTCTCAGCCCTCTGAGGACAGCGAGTGTTCACACCGAGTCTGTCCGAGGAAATATTTTCACTAATTTCCTCCGTGCAGAACTCTGTCAAAACTCCACAGACATCTTCCCAACTAAGACGCACAAATGGCCAGCAGGTATACAAACAGGGCATCATCAGGGAAGGGCTGGTCAGTGTCGCAACATGACCTTTAGAAGGGCCGATACTGTAAAAACTAAAGCTCTGTTTGGAGTGTGATGGGCCTTCATCCTGTGTCCCCACGTCACCTCCCCACGAGTCCTGTCCAAGAGTTTCCTTTGAGCTACGGGGCTGGGTGTGGCCCAGGGGCAGAGCGCAAGGTCCAAAGCACCAAAGAAGCAAGAACTACAGTAGGACCCAGGAAATTCACCACTGGTTGTACAGTCCAGGGAAATGAAGCCAGGCGCTCAAACAGTATCTCTACTGCTATGTTTATTGGAACACTAGGTACAAGAGGCAAAATATAGAAACAAAATCCAGTCTGAGTGGCTAAAGAACAGGTGAGACACAGATGGACAAATAGAAATAGGTGTATGAATATGGATACATACCTGTGAAATCTGAAGAAGCTAAACTCGATAGAAGCAGAAACCCCAGCACCAAAGTAAATAAAATAGCAGCAGAGGGCCAGAGATTTAGAGCAGTGATTCTGGTGCCTGCCTAGCAAGCACAAGGTCCCTGATTTCATCCCCAGTAACCAGGTGTAACAATACTGGGCGTGGTGACTCACGCCCACCAGCAATCAGTACCACAAACCACAATGCTGGGTGTGGTGGCTCACACCCATAATCCTAACATTCGGGAGGCAGATTATTGAGTTCCAGGTTTGCCTGGGCTACATAGTGAGCTCAGGGCCAGCCTGAACTACAAAGCGAGACCCTGTCTCAAGAAAAAAAAAAAAAAAGCAGCAGCAGAATGGTGATGGTCAAAAGGTGTTAGGAAGAAGCAGGTCAAAACATAGAAAATTTCAGGTACAGAGGAAGAATGAATCCAAGCAACCCATGGACATAGTGACTCCAGTTAATAAAAAGGTATTGTGTTCTTGAAAACTGTTAAGAAAGTAGATTTTAAGTGTTCTCACCAAAAAAAAAAAAGTGCATCAAGTATGCGTGTGTTAACTGGCTCATTAGCATATATATCTCACTTTTGCTATTCCATGACATACTCTGATTCTGAAATATGCTGCACACAATAAATGTATATATTTTATGTGTCAATTAAATAAAATGCTTAAAAACAACTTTTAACCAGCTATGGTGGCGCATACCTGTAATCTCCACTTGTGAGGCTAAGGCAAGAGGATCACCTCAAATTCCAGGCCAGCCTGGGCTACAAAGTCAGTTCAAGGCTGGCCTGAATTTATAGCAAGACTATCTCAAAGAAAAGTAATAAAGTGTGTGTGTGTGTGTGTGTGTGTGTGTTTGCCTGGTATATCGTAGGTCCTTCCCCTCTACTGCAATCCCTGTGTGACAAAGAGCTGGGTGAGAGTGAACTCCCTGAAATCAGATCAGCGCCACCAGCAAAGGTATTTGAAAATCAAATTTTCATTAGAAAAAGAGAGCCAGCCACCTAGCTGCTTGGCCTGAGTCACTACCACTCACTGGTTGGGGCTTAAATTCCAAAACCAGAGCTGGCGATAAAGCCCCAGACCCCAGAGCTCTTGGGATGAAACACCCCACACCTATCCACAGAGGCTGCAGGTGAAAGGTGACAACAGAGAAGCCACTGGTGACAGCACCCAGCATCGCCAGCTCACGACAGCCACCCTGCCCTGGCCTGAGTCCCGCATGGCCACCTTCTTCCGTAGCTTAGTGGCCACCCCTCCTCAGACAGGCCTTTCCTGGCCACTCGCAGGCCCTCACCCCCTCAGGGGCCGCACAGTGCCATGCCAAGTTATGCCCTTCAGCTGTGAGGGTGCGCTGACGTCCCCCACGTGCCCGCCATTCCCTGGCTTCCTATAGTGGCAGTGACAGCATCACAAGCTGCACAGGTCTCCTCCCTTACAGAATCTCCCTTCCCAGCTCCAGGGGCACTTGGAGAAAATAAAGCACCTCTGCTCCATCCTGGGGTAGGAACTGAGGGCGGCTCCAGCTGGGCTCACCCTGACACAATAGCAACCGCCAACGCAGGACGGAGCATCCCCAGGTCAGGAACACCCGCTCCCAGTCACACGCCTGGAACGGAAAGGGCCACACAGTGGGCGACACACACAGGGAGCCAGGATCAGCGGAGAGTGACTGTGTAAGGGGTGGGGCTCCCTCCTGGGGGATGAAGTGTCCTGGAACAGAGTGGCAATGGCCGTAGGGATACAAAAGCTACTGAAATCTGTGTTTCCTGGGATGGATTTTATCTCCAATAAGGAAAAAAATCCTAAAATATGTCAGGGTGTGGTCAGTGGAGGAGGCTGAGCCGTCAGACCAGCTGGACGCCACTTCTGCTTGAGCCACGAGTTGTGCCGACTGAGGCAAATCATTTGGCCTCCCCAGAGCTCAGTTCCCCTGTCTGCAAATACAGGTGATTAAGGTGCCAACCTCACCACAGTGCGTGGAGGACTCAATGCTAATACCCGTCAGCCAGCCGACTGCAGCAGCCCTCAGACGCCACACCAGGGACTTCAGGTAACAGACGTGCTTTCTTTTCTGCTGAGTGAACAGAATGGCATGTGCCCACTGCAGCTTTGACAGTGACCTCAGAATCTGAGGCTTGAAGGTCAGAGGGAACAGGTCCTTGACATATCACTGAACCCCTGGATCAAGCCTCACTCTCTGATTATATGAGCCAGTGAGGTCCCTTAACCGGTTAAGCCAATAAAATTCAGCATTTCTGTTACTTTTGACAAACAACAGAACCGTTCACCCAGATGTCAAGAGGTGGACACTTAGTTCTCCGTGTCTATGACATAAGCACTGACAACTTCACCGAGGACTGTCCGTACCAGGGCCCAGAGCAGGCATTTGTGGGGGTGACACACTGTGGTTCACAGCAAGAAGGCAGATGGGGGGGCAGGAGAGAAGGAAAATAGCACGTGATTACAAACCCGCAGAGGAATTTACAATCTAACTCGGAAGGTACGACGCTCAAAATTCAGGCATGCTTTTGACTCCTGAAACAATGCGGGGATCAGGACAGCAAACACTGAAAGGATTCCACAGAGAAAGAGAGGGAACCCCAGCAGCTTTCAGGTTGCTCCTGGCCCTCAGGGCTCCCTGACATGGGCCTGCCCGGATTCAAACACACAACTCTGAGAATGCATGAGAACTGAGGGCATCAGAGCATGCATCAGGCCTTGCCCCTGCGAACTCCAAGGAGAACGTCCACCCTTCCGACGCACGGCAGAGACCCCGACACGCACCGTCCAGGTCACGGGCACCACATGGCCAGACCGCCGCCAGGTCCCAGCGGCTTCCCTTCCCCCTTGCTCCTCCTCCTCCCTTCTTCCCTCCCTATCGCCAGGAATGGGTTGCATAAAACAATCATTCTCCAGAACCCAGGGGCAGGGAGGGAGCCTCACATCCAGAGAAAACCAAATGTAAATGATACAAAAGAGATCAAGATACATGAATATTCATCTCCCTTCCCCTCGAGATGGAATCTGGATTTGGAGAGGGTTCACTGAGCTCCGTTTCCTCCAAAACCCTCGGCGCACTCGTGGTCAGGCTTTGTCCTCTCTGTCTGGACAGAAAAGGTGACACAGGACTTTTGCCCCCTAGGACTAGGCGACACAGGTACACACACATGTGAAACCTCCCCAGCCTGCCTGCTAAGGATCTGTGTGCCCTGAGTGGACAGATCTCTGGACACGTCCCGTCCTTCCGCGATGTTCAATTCACTCAGCTCCTCATCCCAGAACTCCAAGCCTGTCTGGCCCTAAAGTGATGCTTTGCTCTAAAATCAGACCCAGTGGGTAACGGATGGAACAGGAAGCCCTCCCAAAGGGGTGCTCCCAGAGGAGTTAATTAACAGTAAGACCCCACAGTTCACCCCTGGACTGTTATTTTCCCCCATGTGCCCCAAAAACTGTAATCGCTCAGTTTCCAATGGGGTGATTTTGCTCCCATGAACAGTGCTACAGCTCAGTTCCGCACAGTGCCATGAGGAATTTGGCTCGGCTCACCACGCCTGGTGGCCGGCCTAACAGAGGCCTCTTCACAAGGGGAATGAGAAGGAGCTAGGGGTGGGGCAGAAAATAACAAATCTGTCATTTTATCAAACACAGGTGAAGGCTGTCTGCTGGCCAGAACTACGGCCCAACACTTCCACCCAGACGGCATACAAAATAGCCTTTCTTCAGAGGAAGTCGGGCATGAGGTGCTTCTAGAACATTATGCCAATCCACTGGCAAAGAACAGACAGTGGCTTTGCGGATCCACCCATGGGTTAACCACACCCTGCCCAGCCTGCATGGGTATCTCACCTCCCTGGAACCTGGAGGTGGTCATGAAGGTGGTCTGGAAGGCTCTACCTCAGTTTCCAGAAATAATTAAATAACCTCACAGAAGCCACACACGACAAGGAGACTCAGTGCCCAAAATATAAACAGAGTATTAGTCAGTTCATCTCCAGGGTTTGCTGAAAGCCCATTTGTTCATTTATCTCTCCAGTGTCTACCTGCGTCTGCCTTGGGTCAAGCCACACACTCGGTCACTGATGAAGAGACGGATGAAGACGACACATGGCTGCCTTAGCAGCCCACAGTCCAGAACAAGCAGAGCCCTGCAGGATCCAGTTAGGAGCTCACAATCTCGCAGGGGAGCCAAGCACGCGGGAAGCCAGGTGGGATTCTCGAGGGTTCGCCTCCTCCCTCACATGACGTGGCGCACGTCCAGCTTGAGTATAGCACCAACTTCTGCTAAATGCCATTATTCCACCTGGATGGATCGTAACAATGGTCTTCCTGTGCGCTGAGAATTCCCTGTGTGCTGGATAAAACCGTCTCTGCAGTCTTCGGCCTGCAGCTAAGGAAGTGGGGCTTAGGGAGCACAGATGGCCCAGCTCACCCACATCACGGAACAAGCAGAAGCAGGAGCACCCCAACCCTGATTGCGCCCCAGGCTTCCCCAGGGACCCCGGGGACACAATGACTGCCGTCCCTGGAACCTCCTATCACATGAGAAGCCAACATACAACATGCTTGCTTCACTGAACGATCGTGGCAGAACAAGCCTAGCCGAGAGAGGGTGGGAGGCAGAAAACAATGATGGGCAGAAGTCTTCCTGGAGGTACTCAGGGTACAGAAAATTTCTGGTTTCCTCAGGACACTTAATCCCTGAAGAGACAAAGTTTGGGGACAAATAACAGGTGTTATGCAAACCTTAAAACAGGTGCCTGGCCTGTTTTGGTGTAGCAAAGTGGCACAGATTCCTAACTAGGGAACATTGCCAACTAAGAAATAAGCCACCCAAGGCAGGCAGGATGAGGCTTCTTTGCCCAGACAACTTCAAAGTGCTTTTGCCCCTCTCCTGGCCTCCCTGGGGTCCCCCGCATCACAGATGATGAGCCCACCAGCACCTTCCTGTTTTGGACCCAGAATCCAGGCCCTTTTATAGCCTTCAGTCTTCTAGAAAAGCACTTTCTCCTTCATATGGCCCCAGTGGCATCATCTCCATCTACCCAAGGCTCTGGAAGATACATGGTAAGAGACAGAACATTTAGGAGCAAAATCAAGTTCTTACAAAGATAAGGAGTTGTGAAGGCACCAGGGACCCTCAGAACCATCACAAGCAGCCCTCATTTTATAGGTAGGCAAACTGAACCCACCCCATAGTAACCCATTTAAAGTGAGATTTCAGCCAGACATGATGGGGCATTCCTATAATCCCAGCTACCTGGGAGGCTGAGGCAGGAGGATTGCAATTTATTGGCCAGTTTGAACAATGTAATGAAATCCTGTCTCTAAATAAAAAGGGCTGAAGATACAACTCATTGGTAGAGCACTTGCCTAGGATGACAAGCCCCTCAGTTCAATCTCTAGTACAGAAGGTAAAATAATGTAAGGTCTCTTGGATACCAAGGTTCTTCCTTCTCTCCCTCTTTCATTTCCTCCCTGCTTCCTCTTTCCTGTGGGGTTGGGACGGGGTGATGAGAATGAAGGAAGGGTTGTTTCTGACTCCATTTTTCTTTTATGCTAAGTAAGTTCTGTTTACCAAATTCAGTGTGCCAACACATCCCCAATTGTCCCGTCTGGAGAGGCACCACCGGCCCCCAACTACCGTGCTTCCTCCAACAGCCTCCTCAACCTCATCTCAGTGGCATCTGGGCCATGCTGGCACAGGAGAGAGTTCTAGAATACCAGACAACTTCTTCCAAGTAGGCACCATTTGTCAAGCACATACAAAGTACTCAACATTCACCAAGCTGCACAAAAGCCCTACCAGCAGGTCAGTTGGTATTCACAGTTTACCTATGAAAAAAAGTGAGTTGGGCTGAAATGAAGTTAGTTCAACAAACCCACAGCCTGGTGGAGGATAGAACTGAGATTCAAACACACCTTTGTCCAATTCCAAACTAGGCTCTGAAGTTCACAGATCTGAATTTAAGAGGCTCAAGCTAACATTCAAAATCAGTACTGCCCCTTGCATTCAGGAGTAGAAGAGAACTGCACATGAATTCCAATACTGCCAAAACGGAATGTCTCTTTGGAAATTTCCTATGAGGCTCATTTACAAGCCAGTCAGAGCCTTCAGATTCAATACTCCATCAGCACACGCAGAAGGGACAGGAAGTACCTTGCCCACACTGGCTCCTGCTCCCATTCATTATACCTGCCTGCAAACTAGCTTGGACAGTGTTCCAAATTAACTTGACTTTCAAATGCTGAGTGGTGACACCCAGATGAGGTTCAAAAGACTGCAACAGGGCTACCAAGCCTGCTCCCCACAGGGACCCTCCCAATTCAAGCGAGGATGAGCCCATTTACTCTTTGGGGCCTGCACTGATTCAAGAACATTTTGTGACACTGAGCACTGTTGTATGTTGCTAAGGAAACAGAGATGAGCATCAGAAGGTGCTTGTCTTCCAGGAACCCACAGTGGGGGGATAGTATTTCCGGCAACCTTGGCAATCTCCAAGCACTATGGGTGCAAAGATGCAGAGAAGACAGTTGCAGACTTCAGGGATGCCTTGTCCCCAGCAGGGATCAACCGGAGTGAACCAGAGGAGAAGACGGAGTGACCAACAACAAGGCCACGATCAAAGTCCACGTTCGGGAAAATGGTCTCCCAAAGGTGACCAAATGACACAGCAACACTAACATGTGATGGACATTGGGGCCACTCTTGGCACTTAACACTCCTGTGCAGCACCAGCTATGACCAGCTCATTTTGCAGGGGAGGTGGGCAGAGTTCTGGCCCGAGGACCAGAAGACCCACGCAGCAGGTTCCTGGCGGCTGCAGTAAATGAACTACTGTGAGAAGTAATGTTCATTTGCACAGGTAAGTTCTGGGCCAGCGGACTGTAGCAAAGTAGCCTTATTACTCAAGTTATTAGTCACCTTTGATCCCATTTTATTTTCTCAGCAGGGAACTCTTGAACTGTTCTGTTATACTGACTCTGAGCTGGGTGGTACGGACTTTCCCAGGGTGATACACTTCCATGACAGCGAGACAAGGGACATGGGAACCTCAATCCTCCACTCTTGGTGTTCCAGAGAAGAGCCACTCAAGGTGACAGTCAAAGCAGAAGAGGGCTGGGCTGCAGACAAAACCCTCAGATCCCAAGGGCAGCCCAGCCAACTGTGGTCAATGTACTCCCCCTACCATGCAGAATAATCAGGATGCTTTTGTTCTCTGTGGAACACGGAGAGAGGATGCAATTAAGCCCCTTGTTCCCTCTGTTCCTGAAGCTGTTTAAGAAGCAGCTATTTACAAGCTCAAGGCAAGCAAAAGGGAGAGCTAAGGGAACTCAGAGCAGCAGCAGGGGAGGCTAGGAGTTCAAACTGGAGCCAGAAACCCTACACTCTGATGCCAGTGACAGCTTCTACAAGCTTCAATCTTTCCCATCTGTAAAATGGCCACAAGGAGAGTAAGGTCTACATCACAGATCTACATCATGGATTTATCATTAGTGAGAGAATTAAAGAAGATAAACACAATAAAGGATTTATTGTGGTGTCTTGATACCCAGCACAGACTCAGTAAATATCCTTGTGTTACTGGGATCTGTGAATGACTAGTCATAGTAGAGCCATCTATGAACAGTAAAAGCTCTCAGCCTGGAACTCCAGAGTTCTTTTTGCAGTCCAAGTGTTCTCTAGACCCACTTCAAGCATCTCCACACACAAAACTATATTTCCCAGGATCTCTTGCAGCTAAGGCATCACATGACTGAGTTACGGCCAGTGGACTGTGTGGACAGAAGTGATATGAATGACTTTCAGAACTGCCCCTGGAGCTGCAAACCAGGAGAGACCTTCACAGTCCCCTAGAGGATTTCAGAACCACAAATATAAGAAGCCAGGGTCCTTGAAGGACTTCAAGAACAACTCCTTACCCAACTTCAACACCCACACCATCAGTGGTACATTGTATGAATAATACACAAACATCAGCTGTGCTGAGTCACCAACATCTTGGGTTTGTCTAACTGTTGCAACTAATTGTTGCAACTGACATGCCCTAATACTCACTGCCAATCAGGCATCAAACCAGACTCACAGCTACCATCTGGCTTGGTATTTCCCTGACCAGGGCACAGACTGCAGAACACACAGCATAACAGGGTTGGAGAGGGAAATCTATAACTGTGACCAACTCGGTACAGTGACTGTAAAGAAGAGTCAGCAGCAACTTAAGGAAGAAGGCAAAGGAAAGACCACTGATCTACAAACAACAAGATACCCCAGCAGGAAGAGTACTCAATCACCCACTGGTTCCAAGAGTCAGTGTATACATAGAAGGCTGTGATGTACCTGGGATGGAGGTTGGATGCCCACACCTGCCAACATGGTTATCAGTGTCTGCCTCTGTGCTCTCTGATGCCATGGTGGTGTCTTGAAATCAGTGTGGTGGAAATCTGTATGTACACTGTGGGGACTGGCAAACACTAAACAAAGGGGCATTGTACCTGAATAAATAGGAGTTAGACAAGTGGGAAGGGAGAGAAGGGGAAGGGAGAGGATCTCTGCAGAGTGTGGGCCAAGAAAAACAGCAAGAACAAAGGATTGAAGCTGGTCCTGAGTGGCTGAGCACGGCAAGTCAGGGAGTGTGGGTGTCAGAGGGGCCCAGAGAAAGAGGGGCCCACCAAGTGGCAATTATGTGTTCTACTCATTTACAGCTGTGAAACAAATCACCCCAAATCAGAGTGGCTTAAAGAAAAGATCATTTATTCTGTTCATGATGCGTCTGATCTGTATTGTAGACCCACTTCCAAGATTCCAAGATGGCGTCTTCACACACATCTGGAGCCTTGAAGCTCCTCTCCCTTTCTCTTTCTAACTCTCTGTCTCTCTGTCTCTCTCTCCCTCCCTCCCTCCCTCCCTCCTTCTCTCTCTCTCCCTCCCTCCTTCTCCCTCTCTCTCTCCTCCTCCCTCCTCATTCCCTCCCTCTTTCCTCCCTCCCATCCCACCTTGCAGTGCCCCTCATGTGGCCCAGACATCTCAGTCACGGTGGCGTCAGGGCCATCACATTTCTTTTGCACCTCCAGCAAATGTTCCAAGACACCAAGAGCAAAGCCTTCAAAGTCACACAGTGTCCTTTCCAGTCCATTTGCTTGGTCACCAGCAAGTCACAGTCAGCCTGACTCCAAAGAGCCCACCCAGACTGTGAGAAGCATGGTCACCGACAGCCTTCCCTGTAGACCAGCTGCCACGTGCTACTGTCCAGCCTCTAGGACCACCGGCCAGGCACAGGCCAAGAAGAAAGCTGCCATTCTCAGCAGAGGAGGCAACAGCATCAGATGGTCAATCCCCCCACATGATGGTGGAGGAAGCCTCCCAGGAGGGTGGCACTGCCAGCGAGATGCCTAGAAAAGACACACATGCAGATGTGCAGGCTGCACACTGCACAACTCCAGGGCATGCCGCTCATGATGATGTGTGGACGGTGCCTTCAGCAGAAGGAACGCCCACCCCTGGCTTCTCCTGCACCTGAGTCTTCCTGAACCTGAACCATGCCACAAGGGCCCCAGAGGCGGGCCTGGCCACCAGGCCGGTGAAGGACAGCAGCACCCCACAGGCAGCTGGCCTTGCAGCCACTTCCCCACTAGGGCTGGAGATGCTCACCTGGGGACAGTGAGGGAGGCCGTGGGAGGGAGCTAAAGATAGCACTGCTGGGGTTTTTTGGTTTTTGGTTTTTGGTTTTTTTGTGGTACCAGGGATTGAACTCAGGTCCTTGTTCTTCCAAGGCAGACGTGATCCCACCTGCACTAAATCCCCAGCCCCTACTGCTGTTTTTTAAAAAGAGCCCTTCTCCAGGTTGTCAGAAGCTCCACGGGCAGAGGTCACAGAAATGCACGGCCAGAATGAAGGGACAACCAGGATACCGGCACAACCCTGCAGACCCCACGGGCTCTCTCCAGCCACTATCCTCGAGCACGTCTGTCTCTTGTACCTTTTCTGGATCCCAACTTCTCAAAGGTTCCTTATTCATTCTGATGGGACAGGAATGACGGACTGTGCACAGGAAAGTTTTATTTGATTTGTTTTTGGCTGTGGGACTAGGGACTGAGCCCAGGACCTACATACTGAGCTATATTCCCAGCCTTTTTAACTGATAGGCTCCTCTCAAACTTGCAGACCTCCTGCCTTAGCCTTCCAGAGTGCTGGGGTTAAAAGCATGCACACAAGTGACTACAAAAGTCACCCATACAGATGGGCAGGCTGAACACTGCACAACTCCAGAAGGCACTGTTCATGGCCACAGTGTGAGTGGGGCTCCCAAAGTCACACAGTGAGGCTACTGAGGCTGCCAAGACAGGAAATGACATCTCACATTGCCCGGAAAAGAGGACAGCCATGTAAATCCAGGTCCCTGACCAGCCAGCTGGTCTCCTACTTCCAATAACCTGTGGGCTTCTGGGGGCAAACTTCCGCTCCTCCATGATCTCCTGCATGTGTACACACACAAACACACATGCACACACACACACATTTACAGACAAGGCTCTTGAATTTTTAAAAAATGTTTGGGCCGGGCGTGGTGGCTCACGCCTGTCATCCCACACTCGGGAGGCAGAGAGAAGGATTGCTGAGTTTGAGGCTTGCCTGGGCTACGTAGTGAGCTCAGGGCCAGGCTGAACTACAAAGTGAGACCCTGTCTCAAAAAAAAAAAAAAGAATTCTAAAAGGCCAGGGATGTAGCTCAGTGTAAAGCCCCTACGTTCAATCACCAGGTCTACAAAAATAATGATAATGATGATGATGATGATGATGATGATGATGATGACGATGATGATGACAATGGTACCCTGCTTTGCCAGGCTGCTGGACACACTGAAGAGAGAGGGATGACCAGGGTCTAGCAAGCATGTGAAGTTCGCTGCCTGCCCTAAAAAATAAAAGGTTTTTCCCCTGTGCTCCAGTTTCCTAATCTGCACAATGGGAATTACAAAAATGCCTCCCTCCCGAGGTTGTTTCAGAGGATTAGATAGCACAATCACCCTGGGGAGCTTCAAGGGTTGCTTCGACCCTGGTAGCCACGCAAGCAAGCACGATACTAACACTTGGCCCCAAGAAAGCAGGGAGCTCCGGGCCAAGCAGCAAGACCAGCAGCAGTAAAAGTCTGGAGACAGATACCAGCCCTGCAAGGGAGGACAAAAAGGCTGCGAGAGGCCACTGCAGAAGCAATGCTATGTCGTGAGGGGAGCAGTGGACAGACGTGGGGAGCACGACTTCCCTCTGGGTGGGGCAGGAGAGGGTCCACGGAGCAGGCACCGGACAGGCCGTGTGGCTAGACCAGGTATCTCACTGGCTGCTGTTTCCCCACTAGAATTCTCTGAAAGCCGTGACTCGAGTTTAAATAACATCATCCCCCCGAGATAGCTTTTCGGTTTCATTACAGTCTGTGTTCGCCGAGTACAAATAGAAACCTTCGTGATTTTATTAGTTTCCATGCAACTCGGGAGAGATTTGCATGATAACATTTCAGCCGCTGACTTAAAGAAGGGATCAATTAAAGATACAGAGCTCGCACTGCCTGTCACTGGGAAGTAAAAAGGTTCTCAGAGTTTTAAAAAATCTGTCACATCAGGCTCACAGCCATAAATCACATATTGGGCTCCGCAGTCGCAAATACTACTGTCTGTAAATGTTTAGTTTATTTTGCAAGAAATACTTGGAGGCTCTTCATTCTCTTAAAACAGGTTCACCGCCGGGCGTGGTGGCTCACACCTGTAATCCCAGCACTAGGGAGGCAGAGACAGGAGGATTGCTGAGTTCGAGGCTTGCCTGGGCTACACAGTGAGCTCAGCGCCAGCCTGAACTACAAAGCAAGACCCTGTCTCAAAAAAAAAGGTTCACCTACAATGTAGAAGAATCTCAAGCACGAGCAAGGATTTTGTAGGCGGCCTGAGCTGTCTCGAGCCCTACACCAGCACCAAGTGGCTTAACGACACCCTAAAGCAACTTGGTGCTCTGTGGGTATGTGAAGTGTTAGCATGATTTATCTGTGACAAGTTACAATTTCATATGTGGTCTTGGTAGCATAATCAAATAGATTATTATGTAAGCAAGGGGAGCAATTCCAGTAAGTTCTGGGGCAGGGCACTGGCCACCTGCAGTTGGGAGTGCATTTTATTTCCCAGGGCTCTGAGTGTCTAGGACCATCTCTCCATGCACTTACTCCTTTGGCTACTGATGCCAATGTAATCCTATCCCCACTTTTGGGGCTGGAAGACCGCAGGGAACAGTGCTGAGGGGAACAATGTGGCCTCCGGGCTGCCTTTGGGGGTGAGTTGGGGTGAGCTGGGAGAAAGCATCAAAGTTAGCAGATCTGCATGGGCTCCTCTTTAATCAAAAGTTTCTTTTTCGGTCTAACCTCAGTAAAGCCAGCCTGTCATCAGGCCCTACATAGTCTATAATCTGGGACATTTTCAACTACTCCCTCACATCAAAAATTAAAATGAAAACTGCAGTGGCAGTGTGGCTATGTCATCAGAAGTTACAGCAGAGTCGCAAAATACCTATCGCCTAAGTTTCTTTTTTTACTGACAGGTTTGACGGTAACCAATGGGACCTACGACCTCAGATTGTAATTCCTCAAATATGTCACCTAGTCCAAGTCAATACTGAAATTCTGGCGACCTGTCAATCAAATTCTACCTTTGTGATTTACAACAGAACAAACACTGCTCCCTGGGTCCACTCCCTGGACTGACTGAATCTTTGGTTCTTAAAAGGTAAAAATGATAGCTTTGAAATCTGGTTTAAGAAAGGGCGTCATATTGAAATCATTAAGTCAAAAAGTTCTTATATAGGCCGGAGATTTAGCTCAATGGTTCCAGCGCTTGCCTCACAAGTGCAAGGCCCTGAGTTCGATCCCGGTAACCACATACAACGCTGGGCGTGATGACTCACGCCCACCAGCAATCAATACCACATACCACAGTGCCGGGCGCGGTGGCTCACGCCTGTAATCCCAGCACTTGGGAGGCAGAGACAGGAGGATGGCTGAGTTCGAGGCCTGCCTGGGCTACATAGTGAGCTGAGGGCCAGCCTGAACTACAAAGCGAGACCCTGTCTGAAAAAAAAAAAAAAAAAAAAGTTTTTATAGAAAAGAAAACTGAGGAGAGACAAACGGCTTATCTGAGACACTACAGCTACTCCGGTGTCACGTGTCCAACACAAAATTCAGCAGTCCCTGCATCCAACTTTGGGAGGGACAACGGCAAGCACAAGCTCCAAAAATAAACATTTTTTTAAAAAATAAGAGCAATGCCAATAAAAGAGAACATGAGCAGAAAGAGGGCTGTTGAGTTGGCTCCTCTGCCACTGGTGTGGGGACATCTAACCCTCAGTGAGAGCCCAGGGTCCCTCAGGGTCTGAAAGCCCTCAAGGAAGAATAGGAGCCACCATGGAAAATGTAGCAGGGAATAAAATGCGCCCAAAGACAACGGTCCTGGTCTCCAGCACAGGGCACTGGGAGGGATTTGTTTTTCCCTTCGAGGAAAAAAACAAAACAAAACACATACTACTTTTAATTGTGGCAAAAACATGTAACAGAAAACCTGCATCTAACCCATTTTCCAGTGTCTGGTTCTGTGGTGTTAAATAGATGCACACCATTGTGCAACCAAATTCCAGAACTTCTCATCCTACAGAAGTGAAACTCTGCACCCACCAAAGGACACCCCCACCGCCAGGGCCTCTCTTCTGGTTTCCGTCGCTGTGAGCTGGACGGTTGGTACCAGAGGCAAGCGGAATCCATGCTTCGGAGTTTGGCTTATTTCGTTTAATCTCCTATCCTCAAGGCTGTACCACCCACGTGTCAAATGTCCTTCCTTCTTAAAGCAGAATAATACCCCTAAGTATAGACCTACTGCGTTCTGTTTCTCCACACATTTGCTGGTAGAGACTTGAGTGGCTTCCAACTTCGGTGAGTGGGAATGGTGCTGCACTGAACATGAGTACACAAATATCATTCAAGTTCCTCCTTTTCACTCTCTCTCTCTCTCTCTCTCTCTCTCTCTCTCTCTCTCTCTCT
>PVIC010000492.1:51017-67234 GCA_004025085.1 Thryonomys swinderianus | reverse complement strand
CAGAGTTCTCTTGTGGGTTCAGCCAGAGACATCATTCCTATACTCTTCAAGAATCTATCACCTCACTGGCTGTGGCTGCTGCGATCCAAGGAGAAATGGCTGTAATTCACGCGCAGCTCACACAATCCCTCCAAGCACCGGGAAGAAAGTGCTCCCAGATGCACAAAGGAGAAAAACAGTGTGTAAAGCTGCTGCCAGGTAACGTTGGCCATAAAAATCCCCAGCAGCTGGGTAAGTCCTTTCTTCTCCCAAACTTCTCCTCCAGGCCTTAGGACCCTCTTCTCGGACCCTTCCTGGACTCTCCCTGGACACCCATTTTCCCCATGTCCAAACCCACCCAAAGGAAAGCAAGATGAATGCAGTAGCTTCATCCAAATTCTCCTGCTATCACGTAACAGTTAACAAAGATCTCCACAAAGTTTGTGGCCTTTAACACCTAAGTCACAAGGCCACACACACTACAAAAAGTTTAGTCACAAACATTTTATTTGAAAAAACTAAAACTAGGGCTGGGGATTTAGCTCAATGGTTCCAGCATCTGCCTCGAATGGGCAAGGTCCCCTCCAAGTTCGATCCCCTGCACCACACACCACAATACTGGGCCTGGTGGCTCATGCCTGTATTCTCAGCATTCAGGAGGCAGAGGCAGGAGGATTGCTATGAGTTCGAGGTTTGCCTGGGCTACATAGTGAGCTCAGGGCCAGCCTGAACTACAAGGAGAGATGGTCCAAAAAAAAAAAAAGAAAAGAAAAGAAAGAAAAACTAAAACTTTCCCGAAGTGAAATCATTCTGCCTACTGGTCTTTACATAGTGCTTCACTCCTTGCAGGTGAAATCATATGATTTACTCATCTAGACAAAGACAAAAGGACTAAAAATAACACCTATCCAAATATACATTGATCTCACCTCTGACTCCCAGAAGTCTACATTTCTTGGAGGACCATTTCCCTCCAGCTCTCCCTCCACCTATATGTGGTGATTTTTCTTTGCTGGTTTTTCTTTCGGCAAAATAGAGGTGGTGGCAGTAGTACATGGAAGCCCCAGAAGAGAAGAAATGAGGAGCCAGAAAAGGGACAACCGTGGGTCCTGAGGAGCAGGTAAGTCTATTCAAATGAGGCCAAAAGAAGTTCAAGATTATTGTTCTCTCTTCTGTCTTCTTTGGGCTCAAAGGAACCTAAAAAGCAGATTCTAGCTCCAACCCCTTCACAGAACACCCTACATCGGATTCTTGGCATGGCCCCCAAATCAATCTGTCTTTGGCCAAGCCCAGAGCTAAACTGCAAAGGACACTAACTTTTGGAAATGTAGAGCATGGGCTACTGACAAGGAGGTGACATGATGGCCCAGGGACAGCCAAAACTCCCTGCTCCCCACTTGCAACAAGATTGAAAAGATCTCAGCTGGCAACTTCAAGAACCAACAGGCAGGAAGAGCCATTTCCCAAACTCTGAAAAGGAGGCAAGGGACACTTCTCCAACTCAGGCAAAGGGGAATCAGAGGAGCCATCCGAGAGGAAAAGCTACCCCCACAGGAGTGACTAAGTTAAAGTCATTCTGTTTCTCAACACCAGGCAGCTCCGCACCTTGTTAACCTAGACTTAATAGTCAGAAATGTATCTTCCCCACCACGTCCTGTTTTGGGTGCCCTGGAAATGGACCAGAAGCAAAGAAATAAGAAGGATCTGCTGGAGTTCATTCTAAGGTGGCGTTGTCCCCAGTAGAATGGTGGCCTCAGAGGCACAAACCCCAAAGGGGATGGTGCAAAGTTTCCATCGCTGGGGAGGAAGTAGGACCTGGAATCCACAGTCCCCTCCACCGCCATGCTTTCTGATTCTATATACCACTGAATCTGGTACCTCAAGGTCCTGTTTCAGTCCATTAATTACAAAGTTCAGAAGCTATTCTCCACCCTCACCCCCAGTCCGTACCTTCCCTCCCAAGGACAAGAAGAGAATCTGTCCCAAGAGGGACAACTAAAAGGGACAAACTAGCAGGAAAATAAGGCAAATATTCAACTTTAATTCTCAACTTGCAATCACTATCTGGGTGTGCCAGCAACCGGCAGGAAATCTACCTTCCGGTGTCTGTCAAAAACAGAGACCCGCCAGGCGTGGTGGCTCACGCCTGTAATCCCAGCACTCAGGAGGCAGAGACAGGAGGATTGCTGAGTTCGAGGCTTGCCTAGGCTCCATAGTGAGTTCAGAGCCAGCCTGAACTACCAAGCAAGACTCTGTCTCAAAAAAAAAAAAAAAAAAAAAAATGGAGACCCATGGTGGTGGCACAGTTTCGTGCAGTCAGAAGGGATCTTGGAAAGAATGTGCTAGAAAGCCTGCCTTGCAAACTCTTTTGCAAAAGATATCATGGTCCCGGGCATCAGCAGTCGACAGCAGGTAAACAAATTTCACGTCACGTCACAAATCAAAGAAATTATTTTTCTTTAAAAAATAAAATAACTGGTACAAATTCTCAATGTGGACTGTAATTTGATGTGTATATACAATGTTCCCATAAAATGTACCAATAAAAAAATAATAATAATTTAAAAAATAAAATCCCTTCTCCTCAAGTAGAAGCGATAAACAGGAGAATTGGGTAGTGTTTCCTTCCATCGCTTCTTCCCCCAAATGAAGCGTTCCAATGAAAACTAAATGACAATGACAGCAGGGCTCCGGAAACCCCCAGCAGGAGAACCTAAGGTACAAAGCAAAGGACAAAGGGACAGAAGGGAAGAATGCAGGATTTCCCACTAATTCATTTGAAGTGATCAAAATCAACCAGATCTGGGCCCCCAGGAAAATTTGCAGGGAAATACAACAGCCTCAGAAAACAGGAAGGATGGCTAGGGTGTGGCTCGGTGGTAGAGCACATGTTTAGCATGCACAAGGCCTTGGGTTCTACCTCCAATAGGGAAGGGAAAAAACAGAATAGAAAGTGCGTGAGATGTTTTAAATAATTTCAGCCTTGGCCACGTAAGAAAGCATTAGTCATACAGGTAATGAGATGGTACCGGGCGATGACTCCCAGGCTCGGCTTGAGGATGTAAAGTATATCTATTCTGGCCCTGGAGTGCCAATTACATTTCCAAATTAGCAATTAGACATAATGTGCCAAAGACAATTACCAAATAACACCAAACACAAAGCAAATTCCCTCTTAAAGCAGACGTTCTTCTGAAATTCCTCTTCTGGCCCCTACCTCCTTCATCTACCTCCTAACCAGCCACCCCATGTAAACTAAATCCTGGTTACTCCCTGGACAAGGCAGAAGGGGTGGCATGAATAATTCAAGTCTAGGAGTGAATCAAACTTCACTCTGTCACCAGACCAGGTCCAACCCTTTCACTGAGAGCATCTGACAAATTCCTTTTCTCCCCTGCCCCAAATAAAGCAAGCAGAAAAAGGATTTGCACCCATCACAGGCCAATCGATCCCCCACTTGGCAGAAAGTGGCTCCCCACCCGTGAGCATGCCTGCGTTCTCTCATTCAGCTCCTGCCTTTACGGAGTAGGTGGGCAGCTCGAATGTCCACGTGTCCATACCCAGTGAGAAATGAAGGGCTTTCGTCCCTGCTCACCACAAGCCAAGATCCAAGGGAGGAGGTAGCCAGAACGGCCTCCTCAGTACTTTTTCCCTAGCAGCTGGCTCCGTTCCTGCAATGCTGTCTGCACGTCACACGCGGTAAGAGCAAAAGCAACAGGAATCATAATAACCAGAAATTTTATTTGAGGACCTACTGTGTGCAGAGCTTATCCTAAGGGGTTCTTCATTTTGGTTATGAAAGCTGCTCAGAGGAGAAAGCAAAGGGGATGAATCTTTCCCTTTGACAACAGAACAACAGAAGAAGAGCATCGTTGAGGAGAAAGTCCCTGAGAGTCGGAGCTGTGGAAAACCTTGCTATGGTGAGAAAAGGAGCTGCTTTCACTGCTGTCAGCCGGAATTCGCGAGAAGTGCAAGGGAGAACTGTCACACACCCACAAACACACACACACACAGGCGTACGTGCACGCTCAATGGTCAGGTCCCTTTGGAGCTGTGCCCCCCATCTGGGAAGGCCCACCCAAGCCCTCCGGAAAATCAGGCTAGCGATTTGCTGACTTCAAACACTCCAGCAGAGGTGGCCCCCAGCTGACCTTCTGGAACGTCCACACCACACAACCTCAGCTATACCTCCAGCCTTTAATTTTGCAGGACAGTGGTTTGGCTCCATTGCCCTGCAGGGCTCTGCGAAGCCGCACCCTTCACAGTGTGACCAGCTGGCACGAGGGGCAGCCCACTCACTGATGGCAACTCACAACCACACCCTGTAAACGCCACAACACTGCTCTGACAGCCACAAGCCAAACCCAAATCCACAGTTCCTGCTCTCCTGCCCTGGCTGTCTGGGATTTTCTATCTTCCACAACAAGCGTATCTCTGGGGTGGCTCGCCTGCAGTATGGGTAGGAACCAGACCCTGGCTACTCACAGTGAGCCCTGCACAGCCTAAGGTAGCCCCCTAAAAATGTGCCTGAAATCCAGACCCCTGGGCTCCCTGGACCTTCCAGAATCAGACTCTGCATTTTCACAGCCCCCACACAAGGTTACATGTGCATATTAAGATTGAAAAGTCCAGGGACTAGATTTTCTCTGGAGCCCTTAGTGGCAAAGTTCTACTGTCACAACAGAAAATTCCTTGGGCCTTCAGTCTAGAATGCTGCCTCCAGGTGGGGCGGGGGGGGGGGCGGGGGGGCGCCTGAGCTTTGGTCCCACACCAAAGCACCAGCCACCAAGAGTCATGCTAAAGTAAAGGGACAGACACTGTTGTTCTGCTCCACAGCCACAGAGCGGCGGTGGAATTTAGAAATGCTGCGGAAGGCACGGCTGTGCCTGGCCCCCAGGGATGTCTCCATAAAGCCCAGTGTTCTCCACAGGGCCCTGGGTGGTAGCGTCACAGTACACACACGGCTCTGTCACCGGACAGCAGAGGCGTCCCTCTGGAGGCTCTGTGGCTCTGAAGTCCTGGGAGGTGGTGTTAGCTGCTGCGCCTGCCAGGTTAGCAAGGCCACCACCCCCACGAGCAGGAATACCCCTGCTGCCCACTTTGGGAAGGAGGTCCTGGCATTTCCATCCACTGTCAACTTGAGTGCCTCAACCCCAGCCTTTTGTGCCCTAGACAGACAGCAAAAGCAAACACTTCCTGCTGCTATGAATATCTCTATCCAGGGAAGAAGAAGAAAGTAGTAAGATAAAAACAAGACCCACTAGGCCTTGCCCTGAGCATCCTTTTTCTCCAGCCAACTATTTCTTCCTCTCCTCTTGGTTACATCCTCAGGGCACCGAGAACCAGGCCCAGCCCAACACTAGCAAAGGGAAGTACGGGCCCAGTGTCCTCCTAGGAAATGCTCTCCGGTGGTGCAGGTGAGGGTACCTACTCCATTCACCTGTTCCCTATTAGGACCCCCAATTCGTATTAGGAAACTGAGGCACAAACCACCAAAGTTCTTGCCAGAGGTCAAGGCTGGGCAAAGCTGCCCAAAACCAAGCCATTTTAGCTCCCTTCTCTACCAGTAAGACTTCTCCAGGCCTGTTATGTGAATCTCCAACAGGAGGTTCAGCCATGACCTCACTCTTAATTCTTCCCAAGGTAACTTCAAGGGCAAGTGCTCTTGTAGACCCACATCAAGAAACAGCTCTCCAGGGGCTGGCACAGCAAAGCTGGTCTGGGAGATGGAGGCACAGGTTTGGGGGCTCAGGACTTGGATAATAAGAATGAAACTTGTCTCTTCCCCAAGATACAGAGGCACCCGCCAAGTGCCAGCCCTAAACCTCTGGGACCCCAGCAACCCCACCCTAACACCTCAGCCATCCTGCTGGGTCCTTGTCCAGGGTCTTCCAGTCTACTCGTTCTTCTCATTCCACCTCACAACACCCAAGAGCCCCCAAACCTCAGTCAAACCCCAATGGGCTGTTCAAATCCTATAGTAGACTTGAAGGTCTGCAGGCTCCTTTTGGCTGAAAAAAATCTTCTAGGTACAGACTAGGCCCTTCAGGGGTCACAGTTTAATGAATCAAAGAGCACATAAAGTCAATGCTTGGAGAAGCTAAGGTAGCTCCCACTTACAAGAGGCCTGCTAAGTGACAGGCTTTGCTGGGCACCTTATGCCCATGACTGCCAACACTCCTGGTAAGAATCCTATAAACCAAACAACTTCAGGCTCTTTTGACAAATGAGAACATCAAAGCTTACCCTGAGTGCCAGCCACAGATGCCCGGCACAGGGGGTGAGTTCCAGACCCAGACCTGGATATGTCTGACTGCGGTCTGCGTGTACAAACGGGTGGCTTTCCGTCAAGCGAGCCAGGAGCGAGACGCACAGGGCAACAAGGGCAGGTCAGCTGTGCTCCCGCGTGACTGGGACCTGAGCACTTCTCCGAGGCCATCCCAAGTGATCTCATCACGAAGGACCAGCTGAAGGTCATCCAGTGTGGCTGGTCCTGGGACAGGACGGGGAGACGAGGCCCTGAGGCCAATCTGGAATCAAGAGATCCAAGGCGCTGAAGCCGCAGCCCTGATTGAATGTGCCTGGCCAGACCCAGGGTAATTACCAAGCCGTAATGGGATCTGATATTTATATTAGTCACGAGCCCGATAGAGAAAATGCGCTGTTTTCTCAGACACAGCCATGGAGACAACACCTCAATAATTCATCACACGCAGACCATCCTTGATCAAGCCCGGGCTCCTTCCTACAAGGACAGCAGCGGAAACAGAACTGCGAGCCCCACAACCAACAAGCTCCATCAGGATCCTGGCCTCCGTTTCCCCAGACATTCACAGGGAAGTAGACAGAAGCTAGAAGGACAGCAGATCAAGGGGACAGAGACACATAGCTAGGCCCAAGGCTAAGTTCCTGAAGGGATCGCTAAACTAGAAACTACCCCAGGTAGAATCCCAGGGCTGGAAGGTCCCTAAGGACGTGCAGATTCCAACCCTCACACGCAAGGGAAGACAGGGCAGAGAGGTTGAACGACTTCTTCAAGGTTGTGCCCTGATCCCGGCTTGCCAGTGTTTCCTCCAACGCAAATGTGCAGCCTCAGAACATGGCGGCTCTCTGTTCACTACAGTCTGTGGCCAGACTGGCCCTCAGAAGTCAAGGCTAAGCAAACAGAGAACACTGATGAAACCCAACAAGGAAACAGAAAACGACACTGTGAAAAAGTACAGCAAAGAACACAGTCCTGGAATGATTGTCCCCCAGCTGTGTACCAAGAGTAAACATAGTAAGTTTTTTTTTTCCCCCTTTACTTCCTAAAAAAAAAAGCACATTCCATTGTTTTCAAAATTACATACTGAAGTCACTAGCAAAGGTACTGAGCCAGAGTCCCCTGTCTTGGGCCCCTCGGAATCAAATGATGACCCAGTCCTAGACCAAATGCAAGTGATTACAGAGCTCCCTGTGAAACTTCTCTCCGCCAGAAGTCTCAGACTTGAAAAGGCAAATGCCAGGAGGAGGCTCCTGCTCAAAGCAGCATGGGTCTAGACAAAGGTGAGGATCAGGGTGGATGAAAGCATCTAAAGACACAGAGAACTCTGCAGAAAGGCAGCTAAGGGTTGCTCAGGAAGGCCAGAACTAAAATAATTGTGCTTGACTTGAGCCAAATACTTTCTCCTGCACCAAGTTTCAAAACTACCAAATACTTGGAAAGCAAAAAGAATGAAGGACCAAAAATAATAATAATAATAATTGCAAAAAAATGTAGATCTCAAGGGTAGGGGAAAAAAGCTTATAAAAGGCCCGACTTACCAACACTGGCTCTCACCAGTTGGCTACACACAGTTTAGTTAAACAAATCAAGGGCAGGTAGCAAGAGATTCAGGGGGCATGTTTTAAAACAAACTCGCAACACCAAAAAAAATTTGATCCATTCTGTGCTGGCCTCACTCCTTCCCAGTGAACCACAATCACCTCCCATCCCAGCCTGATTCCTTATAGAAACTTCCAGCTCCATCCACTCACTGGTCTTACAGCTACAAAAGATCACCACCTATTTATGAATTGTTTTTCCTAATGGCCATGACCAAAAACCTACTTCCTCAGGAAAACCAGCCAAAGTTCTGTCTGGTCACCATTTAGGAAAGAGATTCTTTCTGTCAAATGTCAGATGAGCATCTCACGATAAGCATGCAGAGGCATTTATACCCCCCAGAGGAAAGACAAATTTTAGAAGCTGTGTTTGAAACCCCAGGATCACACAACCACATCTTGTTTCAACTCATTTTTTTTAAAAAAAAAGTTTTCATAATGATCAAAATTGCCCACTTCTGGAAAAACAGGAGGTTGTTTAAAAAGTTCAATAAAATCAAGTCATCTAGAGAATATTTTAGATGCCTGCAACAGTGAGCTACCTTTCCCTTTAGGGACAGTTGCAGAATTTCAATAGGGGTGCGGGGTGTGGGGGGGAACCCCAGGATTGAAGCCTGTAGGGGAATGTGGAGGAGACAGAATGTGTGAATAAAAAGGCTCTATGAATAATCATGCTGCTAAGAGATGGGCAAGGCAGGGGCATCTCAGGGACTGTGGTTAGAACCCTGCTTCACAGAGGGCTTCTTGGGAAGGTAAGAGTCTTCCTGCTTGATAAGTAAGGGGACCCTCTATCACCCAGAAGCTAACTCCACACAGAGGTGGCTAGCAACATCTGGAACCCTCCAGAGAAGCAAGAACAAAAAGAAGAGGTTCATGTTTTTTATTTTTCTCCCTTATTCCGACACACCAGTATTTTCTAAAACACAAGTGCACTGCCACAAGCGTTGAGCTCCAGCACCCAACACCATGTATAATTAAAGACCAAGAGAAAGCACTTGGGTTCACCTGGCCTTTTATCGTCTGCCTTCACCTCCAACCCTGGCGTCCTGGCGTCCTCCCTTCGTGGCCAGGAGGCTGCTACAAGTTGCTGCAGCCTGGAAGTTGGAGGGGTCCTGGCGTTAACTTCACCAGGAAAGGCATGAGCACACGGGGACCAAGATGTGCATATGCCTGGCCCCCCATTCCCCTGCATATCCCCGCCCCGACAAACGTGGGTGCTGCGAAGTCCTCACTCGAACAAGAAGGCAGCTCCGTCCCTTTTTTCCAGTTCTTTTTATTCTGCAGTTTTCTATCAAACACTATCATCCCTTGTCCCCCACCTCCAGCCACTGTTGGATGGCAGAGAGCGACACCTCAAGGGACGCGGCCAGAGGCCAGTCAGCCTGCCTAGCAACTATACAGCTAAGGTGTTGTGAGCCTGGGGGCTGGTGGGCGTCAGAGCCAGGAATAGCCCAAGGCGGCATCCGCCGTGAAGGGGCTCCTCGGTCTCCACCGCCACCGCCACCGCCGCCGCCGCCGCCGCCGCCACCAATGACTCTCCGCTGCCGCTGCCGGCCCTCAAAGCTCCGGCTCTGCGTGGCTGATGGCATTTCCGGGGACCCAAACTGGGTGGCCTTGGGGGGCCGAGAGTACACAGCCGGCCAAAGAACTTGGGGTGGAGTATGTCCTACAAGAAAATCTAAGGGATGGAGTGGGAGGTGGCATCAGATTCATCACCTCACAATATCCCTGAAGTGGCACGCCATGCATGGGTTGCTTCCATTCTGGTATGGGTCTCCCCAACACACACACCTCCCCAAGGAACACCACTCTCCGGGGCTGTGGCCCTCCCAGGAGATTTCCTAGCGCAGAGGCTTTTCTCCCTTGCCCTAAAGGACCGTCCCTTCTCTCGGATCCCACGAACTCCTCTCCCCAACAGGTCCCTAAAGTGCGGGCTGCCGCGTCCCCCTCGCCCACCACAAGGAGCCGAGCCGCGGCAGGTGAGCGCGGCCCCAGCTTCTTCCGTGCCGGCGGGGGTGGCTCTCCTCGCCCCGCACCACAGCGCCCGAAAGGCGCGCGTCCCCCACCCGGTCCCAGCCGCAGCCTCCAACAACCCCACAATAAACAGGGGGAAGGGATGGGGCGTCCGAGTCCGGAGCGCGCCGGCTGGGGGCAACTCCTCGACCCCCGCGCTCGCACGCCCCGCCGGCCCGAGGCGCAGCGAGAGCGGAGGGCAGCGAGGGCGGCGGGACGCAGGCGGCGGCGCAAGCGAGGAGTGGGCTGCGGCGGCGGCGGCGGGCGTCCGGGCGCGCCTTACCTTAGTCTTGCCCCCGCAGTGGCAGCAAACGGTCCACAGGTACTTGAGCGTCCGCCAGAGCAAGATGATGAAGAGGCCCCCGAAGAAAGTCACCATGGAGGAGGCCAGGAAAGCCCACCACATGCGCTGGCCCCGGCTGTCGCACGGCACCTCCATGGTCACCGGGATGATGAGCGCATCCATCTTGGGCTCGTGGACCGAGGACGAGGAGGAAGAGGAGGAGGAGGAAGAAGAGGAGGACGCGTCTAGGCTGAGATGGTTCGCGTGGATATTGCTGCTCATTCTAAGACCGCTGCCTCCGCCGCCGCCGCCGCCGCTGCTACTACTGTCGCCACCGCCGCCGTCGCCACCATTTGCCATAGCTAGCAGCGGGCGGCCGGCGCAGGGGCTCGGGGGAGCTCCTCCCGCCGCCAGCGCCACCCCGAACACCCATCCACAGCCATGTTGCTGCCACCGCGGCCGCCGCGGAGCGCGGGGAGGGGGCGGGGAGGCGTTGGCTGGGGCGCTGTGCGCGACCTGGCGGGGTGCGCGAGGATATATACAGCCGGCCGCGCCGCCCGCCCGCCCGCCCTCCCCCGGCCGCGGCCCGCCGGGGGGAGGGGGCCGGAGCGCCCGAGCGAGCGCGCGAGCGCGCGCCCAGAGCCAGGGGGCGCCGCGGGCCGCCCGCGCGGGGGTCTGCGCCGCCCCCGGGCCGCCCCGGCTCCGCGCGGGCCCGGAGCCCTCGGCGCGCGCCTCCCGCCGTGCGGCACGGGAGTGCGCCGCTCCGGCCGCCGACCCCTCCCCGCGCGCCTCAGCGCCGCGACCCCGCTGCTCCTCGCCTAGGCGGCAGCGACGCCTTCGCAAGGTAGACTCGGCCCGCTCGGCCGGCGCCCCGCGCCAGCCCGCCCGCCTCCCCTCGCAGTCGCCGCCCCGGTGCGCGCCGGGCCGCGCGTCAGGTTCCCAGCGCCCCGTGCCGCCGCCGCCCGATGCTTAAGAAGCCCGGGACCCCGGAGCCGCGTCGCCAATGCGCTGCGCCTCCTCGGCCTCCGCGCGCGCTTCCTCCTCGCCTCCTCCGGCGCCTCCTCGTCCCCGTCCTCGCCGCCCGAGCCTCTTCGGCGCGCGCCCCGCGCTCCCCGCAGCCGCCAGCAGTGGCAGCTGCAGCAACTGGAGCGGGCGCGGGCTCAGGCCGCCCGGAGCGGCGGGGGGGGAGGTTCACGGCTCCGGCTCGCCACAGGTTGAGGCTGGGCAGGGGCAGGAAGGCCCCTTGGAGGCGACCCGCCACTCGCCCCCCACCCTTCGGCGAGCAGGGTACAGCGCCCCCGGTCCAAACACGGACCCGACACCTTCTTCAAGGTGCTGCGCCCTGACCGGGGGACGTGAGGGACTCGGCGACTCTATGGGGTGCAGGGGCAGGTGGCTTTTCCCAAAGAAGCCCCCGCTGGGGAAAGAAGGAGTAGCCAGATTTCAACTGAATTCCACGGGCGAAACACCCCAAGACCCCCTGGTTTGGGGAGTGAAAAGAAGCCTACTCCAGGACGCACCCACTTCTGATCCCTCACTCCTCTTCTTGCTTCCTGGGTGCCTCGGTGCCACGAGTGTGGCCGAAGGGCAGAGCAAGGGGGGAGGTTTGTGGGCGGTTCATGGCCTCTGACAGCAGCAGGTGGTTTTTCTCCCTTTTCTTTAAGCACCTCAGAGGCTGCTTAGGACAGAGGCAGAGATGGAGCCCTGGCCGAGGCACATGCTGGGCCTGGAAGCAGTAGAGGTCCTTAGAGGTTTGTTCCCCCACCTGTCTGGTCTCAGATCCGTCGGTGCTGTGGGGGGTGCTCTGGGCATTAAGGGGGTCTTCCTTTCCCCGGGTTTGGTCTAGGTGCTTTCTGTAGGCCTCATCCCCATACCACACGGGAATCCCTCTTCTGGCGCTTGGAAACCTGCGCCCTCTGGACACTATCCTGCCTCAACTACCGGCTGGGCCACAAGTTTTTTCCACAGCTAATTAAAACAAAGATGATCAAGCTTTCCCCTCATTGTCCACCGTGATCTCCCCACAGTTCCCGGCTCATTACTTCCAGTCTACTTGGAATCATCAGGTTCCTTCCTGCTCATGCTGCCTTAGGGTCCTGAATAAGCACTTCAACTCTGCCTGTGGGAGGCAGGTGCGCCGCGTGGGCTTGCAGGGGAGGGGAGAGGGGCTGGAGAGGCCGAGCTGGAATGAAACAGTGAAGGAAACGTCCGAGGCATCAGTCCTTTGGTTCAGAATACACTCCTGGGTTCAAGCATGTGTACCCACTAGAAAGGAGGAGTCAAGGCAGAAGTTCAAGGAGAAAATGGAATATGGTGAGAGTCCCTGCGTGTCTGGTACCCAGAAAGTAGTGTGAAAAAGAGAGCTGGCAATAATACTGTCTGTGAGATCAAGTCTTTACGTATAGCGGCCGCTCTGCCATGTAAGCCACGCTTGTGCAAAGGCCCGGGGCTTAGAGAGCTTTGCTGAGCAGAGACGTGGGAAGTAAGGAGGCCACTGCAGCATGGAGACTCCCTTATTTATTAGCCTTCTGGACAGCTTTTCTTTGCTGCCTTTGTGCCTCTGCATAAGCCAAAGAAGTTAAGGACTTGCCTTAAATCAAGTCCAAGATTTGCAATTTAAAAATAAAACACCCATAACATAAAAAGAGCAGCAAAGGACAGTGTGGTATGAAACCTCCAAAATGGATTCCCTCTCTCACAAAAAACAGATCTCCTGTGGGGCCTGCCTCCTGCCCAGCAGCCCTACAGTCTGACCCTCCATGAGGGGCTGTCTGTAAGTCCCCAGCTGTTCCCCCATCCTCGGCTTCCTGGCCTGAGCATGTTTTGAGGGAGTCCTGTGCGTGCCCCCCCAACACCACCCCTCATGACTGTCCCTGTTTTTCTTCATGAAGCGCCTGCTGACTTCGGTGTCATTCACAACTTCAGTTTAGGTGGGGAATCATCAGAGCCCCTCGCTGTCAGTGTCAGCAACCCTCCAGCCCACCGTGGCCAGCATCTTCCCACTTCTCGGAGCGGCCTGCTGCAGAGCCTGGATGTGATTCTGCTGCCTCCGCCAGGAGCAGATGTCAGTGGGCCTCAGCGCGCTCTCTCCAGCCGTGCCCACGTTGTCCACAGACTTCTGCACACTCTCAGAAAAACTGGCAACGGCCTTGCTGGTTTAGGAAGGGCTTTGCCTGGGCACCATGGCACCTCAGACCTAAAGAGAAATGTAGTTATCTTTCTCTCACTGGGAAGACTGGAATAAATCCAGGAACTACCCAGCCTACCTCAAAGGGTTATGGGTAAGGATTAAAAAAAGAGAACCCTAGACATTGCAACCAAGGTTGTAATGACTGGCCTCTCAAATTGGACAGATCAGGTCATCTGACCCCACTTCTGCAGGGGTGTGTGCGCATGCCCTGGACGTGTGCTGTGACAGCCGCCGTTCTCCAGTGTGGAGGACCAGAACAGCCAGGCGGTCAGCAGCCTCCTAAGCGCCAGAGCCCTCCAGCCTGCCTGGGTTCTCTGGTCCAGACACCAGGCCCTGCAGTGTCAGGCCACTCCCCCATGACCTGGGAAATGGCCGGGGGACTTGTGCCTGCAGGCTGGGAGTTGAGCACCACAAAGCCACCACAAAAGCAGAAACCCCACCCTGTGTTCTAAGTACAATGCTGACGGCTTGTTTGTTTCTGAACTCAATGAAAAGCTTCCCAGGGAGGAGGCAGCCTGTTTTTCTTGTGCACATGTCGATGGCTGCATTCAAAGAGAACCAGAGGTTTCACATTTCTAAAGTTCTTCTCCAAACAATCGTAACTCATTTAAAAGAAAATAAAACCAAGTGCTTAAAAGCTCAAACTAAATTTTTAAAAAAGCGGAGTGATTAAAGGCCAAGAAGAACAGGAAAGGTTATTTGCCTAAATGTTGGTCCAGCAGGATTATCTTTGTATACTCCATTTTATTTTTCTCTGGCCTGGACCGGTTTCCAATACTCTCTGACATTAAACCCAGTGGTGACTAAGTGACCTGGCGCCCTCTGGTGGCTCATCCTAGCACACAACTATTTGGGGCTCTGACACAGTCTGAAATCTGAGATAGGAACACCTGAGAGGAAAGTCCCCTGTTAGCAACAGGGGCTGAGAAGCACGGATGAACTTGGTAGAAGGACACAAAATTTCAGCTATGATGGAGAAAGAAATCAAAGGGATCTATTTTATACCGCGATGGCTACAAACAGTAACAAAGTTATCATCTACTTGAAATTGCTGAAAGGCTTAAGATGTGCTCACCACAAATACAAAATAAGAAATGTGAGGCAATCGTGGGTCAGCTTGATTTAGCCACTTCACAACGGATGCCAGCATGTCATTTTGTACACCACAGAAGTGCACGATTTTTGTTCATTTGGGCGGAAAAAAATAAAAGAACAAAATTGCAACCACAATAATATTAGCCATCCAGTTACCAGTCCTAGGAGCGCACAGACTTGGGATAAATCCAGCTAGCAAACAAGGTCCAAGTTGTTACCACAACTGGATTACAGGACTTAGTTCCACCTGCAGCTGGCAACCCCACCTCCTTTTAAGTCCTCCTTCTACTGAGTCCGCTCCACAGCAGGGCTCCCCGCCTCCCCCCATTTCTCGCCTCTGGTTAGTCTCCATTATGTTTTCTAATGTAAGAAAAGAAAGTAGTCCTCCTCCTCTTCCCAGAGGCTTGGATCTGGGTGGTTTCTTGGTGTGAGGGAAAGTCTGCCTCTGAAACAATTTGTCACTTTGGGATCTCTGCCCAGAAGGAAAGACTAACGTGGGCCAACCCTCCACTGGGGCCCCAGGTCCCAGGGCCCAGAGAATACCGGTTTTCATGATGGAGAGAGGCTCAGAGCACAAGCTAAAAAGGCTTTCTTTTTCCTAAATCTCCTTCTCCCTCCCTCTTCTTCTCCCTCCATATCCTTCTGTCTCTCTTTCTCTCTAATAATTCAGACTTAACTGTAAACAATTTGGAATATAAAAGTCTCCTAAGAAAATATAAAAGTCATGTAAATTCCACCACCCACAGATAACCACTCCTAATAGTTCTATATATTTCTTTCATGCTTTCCCCCTGGGTGTGTACTTTTGCGAAATGAACGTTAGAGCAGATATCTAATATTTATCATGTTTCCCCTCAACATTAAATGGGAAGCATTTTCTCCATGTCATTAGATATCATGGAATGCACAAATCTACAAGAGAAGTAATTGAATAATACTCCAGCAGGTGGCATACTGCTGGCATTGGGGTTATTCTAAATTTAATATATTTTGCCCTAAGTTCTAAAACTACATGTGGTAGAGTTTCTAGTGGTAGAGAAAGTGCCTAAAGATTTCCAGTGATGGTTTTTTGATTGTTATTTTTAAATTTCTGTTGTAATCATTAGCATATATGCTTGTAATTAGGTTGTAGCAGGACGGTGCAAAGAATCACAATGTGCAATGATCACGTTCATCGTGAGCAGTGGTACCGGTGGGTGACGCATCTTAATTCTTTTTACTTCCCCTTCTGTCCCCTCTTTATCCCCTCCCTCCTTCTTGGTCCTGTTCTCATTTGCAGAACTCCACAACCTAGGCCTGCCCTACAGCCTAGAGCAGTACAGGTACAAGCCAGAGGTGCCTGGCAGCGGCCAACTATGACACATCCCAGCCCTGCTCCGCATCACTGACCTCAGATGGGCCAAATCCCACTGAAGGATTTTGGAGCCAGCTACAAAGGAAGCCTCCCCTTTTCTAACACAAGCAAAGCCAGGGCTGTTGGAGAAAACAGAGCTGCAGTGTCGCCACACCCTCACAGTCCCTCCTGCCTGCCAAGAGAGAAATGCACAAGAGCATACTCTTCGTCCACGAAAACGACATCCATGGCTGGGCCGGCGTGGCCCCAACTTGTGGACCATGCTCTGGCTAGATGTTACCTTTTGCTGCCGTCCCGCAGCCCTTCTAGGAAGCAGCATCCCGGCCTCCGTGGTCTCTGTGATCCGTGTCACACCCCCAGAACACCAGGGGGCAAATGAGCTGAGCTGTTTGCATCGATGGCAAAGAGTCTCTTCAGTGTTTCACAAATTGAGTTTCTTT
>PVIC010000492.1:0-50917 GCA_004025085.1 Thryonomys swinderianus | reverse complement strand
CCCTACCTACACTTTCCCTTTTAATGTAGCAGGTTTTCTTCCTATTTCACATTCCCTAGCATACATGTTGGCGTTCACCCACACTGCCTTTCCTGTTTAAAAGCTCCTGGGAGTAAGGAGAGAAGTGCAGAGGTCAAGCTTCCCAGGGGCTTTCATTTGCTTCTTGTCCTGTTGTGTTCTCCACGTCTCCTCGTGCCTTCAAGTTCCCCAAAGCAAAGGCCCTTCCTTTCACACTGACAGCCGCCTGCCTGAAATTCACATCCCGTCTTGGACTCCTGTGTCCCACAATTCCCAACCTCCCTGCTTCATAGAGATAGGCTAATAATTTAATAGCTCAAAAACATTACAAACCTGGCTGGAGATTTAGCTCAGTGGTTCCAGTGCCTGCCTAGCAAGCAGAAGGTCCTGAGTTCAATCCCCGGTAACCCATGCCCACCAGCAATCAGTGCTGGGCACTGATAATCACACCACAGTGCTGGGCATGGTGGCTCAAGCCTGTTATCCCAGCACTCAGAAGGCAGAGGCAGGAGGATTGCTGAGTTCCAGGCTTGCCTGGGCTACATAGTGAGCTCAGAGTCAGCCTGAACTACCAAGCAAGACCCTGTCTCAAAAAAAGAAAAAAAAAAAAAAAGATTACAAACCACAGCGCTTTACAAGTGATAAGGGTGTCTGTGTGTAGCAGCCAAGAACACTGCTATTGCAATGTGTATGTTTTTTGTTTTTTGTTTTGTTGCAAAGACAAACTAAACAACAAAAACCAACCCAGCAGTGTCCTGGGAGTCAAAGAGGAAAAATCCATAGAAGGAATACCCACCAATAAACCGGTCTCTGAATTCAAGAGGAAAGTTCATTAACCATCTTTATGGCAGAAGCCTGCCCTTTCTCAGCCGAAGAACACAGGAGACACCAGCCGGGCTGCCGTCCAGCGATGGGCCAAAGAGGTGAGGCTCACTTCGCGCTGGGCTTCCTGGACTATCCTCCTGATCTAGAAAGAGAACAGCGGGGAGATGAGGCTGCCTGCCACCTGCCCATTCTAGAAGGTGCTCCAGAGAGGTGTGGACTCTGGTCTCTCCAGGGGCAGCAGCCACTACTACGCCGGAACCTCCACTGAGTGTCTCACCACAGACACAGTGAGTGTCTCACTTGAGCACAGTTTTAGACACTTCCAGAAAAGACGCCCTGCCATCAGCATTCCACAGCTGGAACACAGCCACTGTCAGATGGAGACACTGCCTGGCACGTGGCTCTGCCCTCCCTTCTGGGACAGCACCAGGACGCTGCGCTGAGTATGTTGTCTGCAAGGCGCTGCGATGGACGGAAGCCACTCTGTTACCTACAAACCTCATACTGTTCTCTCCCCACACTCTCGCAAGCTGTAAGTTGAGCAAAGTAAGCAGCCGGGGAGCTCCCTGGGTGATGGACGGCCATGGGCTTAGCGCTTTTTATTTGACTCGTTCTTGGCTCTTCTCTCACATCTATCTTGGGGCCTCTGTGCTGAGAGGGACTGGCCGGTGTGCACAAGCGGCTTTATTTCAGAAGGCCGTACGTATTGTCTACAGTGCCATGGCTCCACTGGGAATTCCAGCCCCTTGATCACTGATATCAAAATTCAATGGTTCTTTACCTGGTCGCCTATTGAAATAATTTTCCATTAAATTCATTGCTCCATAGCCCGGGGGCCCCTGAAATGGCTTCCCAGGAAAGTCAGCAGGGAGATGGCAGGAGTCTGAACCAACGTGGAGAATCAGTACCACGTGCCCGCGTGCAGCACTGCCCTCGGTGCTGGGACACCCCACCCAGTGCCACCCACTCTTCCTAGAGCCAAGATGGTGATGGGCAGAGAGGTGGCACAAAGACCCCACCCTCCCAGGGCAGCAGAGTCATGAGGGGCCTGTGGATGAGCTCGGAGGTGCTCGGGGCCCCGCACCGTGCTCTAGATTTAGTGCAAACAGCCCCCCGGTCTTCAGTCACCATCTGACTCCAGCCCACACCACCCTATGGCCTTTTTAAAAAATTTCTACATTTTTGGGCCGGAGATTTAGCTCAGTGGCTCTGCCACCTGCCTAGCAAGCACAAGGTCCCTGGTTCAATCCCGGTAACCACATACAATGATATGATATTGGGCGTGCTGACTCGTGCCCACCAGCAATCAGTACCACACCCCCACAAGGCTGGGCGTGGTGATTCACGCCTGTCATACCAGCACTCAGGAGGCAGAGGCAAGACGATTGCTGAGTTCGAGGTTTGCCTGGGCTACATAGTGAGCTCAGGGCCAGCCTGAACTACAAAGCGAGACCCTGTCTAAAAAAAAAAAAAAAATTCTGCATTTTTACTACATGTTTACAGTATGTCATGTTCTATTCCTTGTGTGGAGTCAGCACATGTGCATAACATCCTCATTCTTTTCTTCATCCCCTGTTCTTTCTCTCCCTACCTCTTCCACCATCTCTTAGCCCACTTCCCATTTGCAAAATAACTATGCATTTCCTATTATCTGTCTTTCTTTCCTCTTCATATTTTGCCTTTCTCACCAAGCCGTAGGTATGTTGTGCACCTGATTTATTTCCCTGGACTCTCCGGTCTCAAGGTGCATCCCTCTGCCCCCACCTGAGCCAAGTTTACCCCTCTTTATGGCAGCGTAGTACTCCATGGTGTGCTGATGCTGCATCTTCCTTATGGGCTTATCCGCTGCCGGACACCTAGGCCACTCCCAGGCTGTAGCTGTTGAACCGAGCCGCACTGCTTTTCCAGCTACCTGTTTAACAGTGGCTTTTAGTTGACTGTCTTCATGCACTTCAATTCATTTCAAAAAGAATGCCTGCAACACTAGCTTCATGGACACCAGCATTTCCAGAAATAGAAGACAAATGCGAAGGAGGTGGAGGGCAAGTGTGGAAACTCACGCAGCGACTGAATGCTGTGGTCCCAGCAGAGCTTCAGGCCCCGAGGGAGGCCGGGACAGGCTCAGCTCATCCATCTTTCCTGCGCTGTCTTTGGGAAAGCTCTGCTTTCCTGCCTGACTTGGCTTGTGTGGCTCCGGTTCAAGAAGTACTGCCCCATGCACAGGTGTGGAAACTGAGGCTCAGGAGGACCGACAAGGGCCTCATCACAAGGTCTGCGAAACAGCACCTTCCGGGGTCACTCGGATGTCTGCCCGCCCCGCCCGGGCACCATGATTGCAGGGTCTGAGCCACATCGAGACACTTCTGCCTTTGTCCTCTTTGCGGTGGGAAAGAGAAGCTTGGAGAAGCTGAATAACCTGCCCAAGGCCTCTCTGCTCACCTGGCCAGAGCGGGAGGGAGAATCCTTCTCCGTGCCCTTTTGGGCCACTGGGGTGCCACTCGAGGTGGCCTGGACAGGCTGTGGCACCCTCCTTTCTCAGCAGGCCTCTGAAATCCTTTCTTGTTGACCTTTCTTTAAAATGCTAATCTGGGTCTTGGAGGCTCCTGGGGTTTTTTGCACCACTGGACCCCCGTGCCAGGTGGGTCCCTGTGGGGCGTCAGGAGGGCACCAGGAGAGCCCCAGGCTGATGCACAAGCGGGGACTTGCTCCCAGGGCACCTGGGACTCTGAGGCGGGGAAGCCAGGGGAGGCCTCTGACTGGGTCTTTGAACTCAGAGGAGTGCCTGGCAGCCTGGGACGTTGAGCAAACTCAGTGGGACACACCCTGGGGGATGGGGGGGCCTCTTGAGGCCCAGGGAGGAGCTCAGGGAAGGGAGAGAGAGGCACGGTGGGTGTCGGGCTGCATAGCTGCAAAGCAGGAAGGCATGGGTGGGGCCTTGGACATCACAGGAACAAAAGCAGCAGGAACGGGAGTGCGGAGCCCAGGGAACGCAGAGGAAAAGGATGCTCGCGTGCCTCCCACAACACAGACAGCTAATAGCTACCTCAGTGGGGCTCGAAGCCCACACCGCAGTCCTGGCACTGGGAGGCGGAGACAGGAGGATCACATGTTCCAGCCCAGCCTGGGCAACTTGGCAACTTAGCAAGACCCTGTCTCAAAATACAAAATCACTCCCGTTCTCAGTACCTGAAGGGCAGAGGAGCTAGGAAGCCTCAGTAAGAAACAGGTAGTTTCTCTTGTGAAGGAAACTCTGAGACCCTCGGCGGCAAATTCCTAGCAAGTGAGCCAGTCACACACATACACACGCGCGCACGTGCACACACAATGGTTGTCTCCTGAAGTTTGCTTGTAGGGCACATGGCTGGGAGCCCCTGAAACAAGGGTGGTCCAGTCCTAGGACCTGGTGATACATGCCTGTAAGCCCAAACAATCCAGAGGCTGAGGCAGGAGGATTGTCAGGCCACCTTGAACTACATAGTTAGACCCTGTATCAAAAAGCCGAAAAGAGAGAGAGAGAAAGAGGGAGAACATTATCTACAAATTAATTGCCACCCAGGCCAGAGGGGTGCAAATGAACAAGAAGAAGACAGAAGGCCAAATGGTGCTTGTGGAAGTTTTTTTATATGACCAGCGAGTAGGATAAATAGCACACCAGACTCAGTTGGACCTTCACTATTAGGCACATGAAATACATCTCAGAGATGTACTCAGAATACAGACTATAGAAAGTGATAGGAACAAAAGTACTTACACGGCCAGGAAGAGAGATCCAAGGACCAAGACCTCACGAGAACTCCGGGACATGGTCACAGAGAAGGGGAAACACAGTAGTCAAAGTCGCAGGAGCTGAGAGCTGCAAAAGAGAAATCCACAGATTCCAAGTGCACAAGCTTTTACAGAATAAATAAAACTTTGTAGAGGGACTGTCATTCACAAGGACGCAGAAACTCCCGAGAAAAGAACAATGAATGGACAGCCAACGTGTCAATAGCCTTAAGTGGAACAAGGGACAGCGGAACAAGACCTTTCTTCAAAGGACTAAACAAAAAATCACTGGCAACCTAGATGTCAGTACTGAGCGCCACCGTGGGTCCAACATGGGTCGCAGTCAAGTGTCTTGAGACTAGTAAAACTGGAGAAAATCTGTCACTAACAGAGTCTCCCTGCAAGGGTGTCTCCCGATGGGACCCCTTTCAGGGGAAAGGGACCAAGCCCAGAGGGAGTAATCGAGAAACCCCGATGAGCAGAGATGCTGACGATCGTGTGGGTAACGTGAAACAAGTCACGATTTTACAACAACAAAACCAACCTCAATGATCAGCAAGAAGGAACCAAAATGCGAGAGACCAGTCACATACCACACAAGGGACAGTTCCGTCGGGGTTCAAGTAGAAGCTAACTCCAGATTTTTGGGTCAAATAAACATGCTAAAATTACAGAGAAAGGAAAATAAAATGGGAAGTGCTCAGATCTGAAGAGAGAAATGAAGGAAGCAGAAAAGAGGTGCCTGGGAGGCTGGGAAAAGACGTACCAGATAACTTTGCTTTTTAAATTGATCTTATTGGTATATTTTATATATACATAATGATCACCTTCAACATGGAGAATATGTACCCGTATGTGATGCATATTGATTCTCATTTTTCCCATCCCCCTGACCTCCTTATAATCCTCCATCCCCTATGTACTTAAGCTTTGTTTCCTTTTCTCTTTTTTACTATCCAGCTTTTTCTTTCTTTACTTTCCCCTACCTACCCTTTCCCTTTTGCATATTTTCTTCCTGTTTCACGTTACCTATCATATATTTTGGCGTTCGTTACATTTCCAGTTTTTCATTCTAGAGAAAAGATATGGCACTTACACATTTGTGTCCCATTTATTTCACTTATGAATATGTCCTCAAGGTACACCCATTTGAGTATAAAGGAGTTAAATTTATTATTCTTGATGGCTGAGTAATATTCCACTTTATCCAAAAACCACTTCTTTATCCAGTACCCTATTGGTGGTACCAGATACATTTGAACCAGAAGAAAACAGTTTCAGTGTTTGAACAGTTGAAACAGACTTAAAGGGCAAGAGAAACTGAGGCAGGGGCAGAGGGAGGTGGGGAAGAAGGACCCACAGGGGAAGAGGGGACTTTGTGGCCCAAGGTGTAGATGGAGATTTGCATCTCACAAACTTTGACAGTTCAGATCCAAGTAGAGCTGAAACAGAGATTCCCGTGCATGGTAACATGTGTTAGTCTTTAAGTGTGATCACTGGGACATCACTATTCTACCTATAGCTGAAATCCACAGAACATCAGCTCTGGGACGTCCCAGGTACCAAGAGTAAGACCATTATATACAATGGCACCAGGTTTATCCTCTGTGTACTTCAAGTCACCTTTAGGCTGCTCATAGCACCTGGTGTGATCTACATGCTATGTAAAGTTGTCTTGCTATGCTGTTTAAGGGACAATGACAAGGAAACACATCTGCACATGGTTCATGGAGACACATTTTGATAAATGTTATCAATGCACAGATGGTTGAATCTGCAGATGGGGAACCCGGGGACCTGGAGGGCCGACTGCATTTTGCTTCCTGTTCAAATACATCTCACAGTGCAGGTGCTGCATTATTTTGTGCAGTTTTGTCTTTTTTTTTTTTTTGGAGACAGGGTCTCGCTTTGCTGTTCAGGCTGGCCCTGAGCTCACTATGTAGCCCAGGCAAGCCTCAAACTCAGCAATCCTCCTGTCTCTGCCTCCCGAGTTCTGGAATTACAGGCGTGAGCCACCACGCCTGGCACTTGTGCAGTTTTGTTATACAGTGCAGACACTCTGGGAATGTATGTCAGCTATAGACCGCTTGCCCAGCATGCACAAGGCCCTGTGTTCTATCCCCAGTACAACAAAAAGGAAAGGAGGGAGGAAGAGAGGAAAGAAAAGGGAAAGGAAGAGAAAAAGGAAAGAAAGCAGAAACTCGACTCAAATCAGTCTAAATTAAAGGCAAGAGTGGAGACGGATCTTCCTGTTGAAAATCTCTTCAGAGGCTCTAGTGGACCACACCTGGGTCACACACACCCTGCCCAGCCTGCCCCTGAGTGCGGAGGACAGGCCATCTGTGGACCCAGTTTGGCCCAAATGTGTTTGCAACCTAGAGCAGACGGTATTAAATCCGGCCACGAACATCTCATGATCAGTGTAGGAAAAGGCATTTCCCTGAAAGGAGGAGCCCCACCAAACAGTGCATTCCAAGAGAAGATTGTAAGACCCTCATTTTACAAGTGAGGTCTCTGAGATCAGAGCCAGGGGACCTGTTCGAAGGCCCTGAGCTCTGTATGTGACAAAGCAAATAGAAAACCAGGCTTTTTTGGTTTTTTTTTTTTTAAGCTGCACATTTTCTCCAAGCAGACACAGAAATTCACAGAGTAAGTTCTCAAAGCAGATGCTAATTAATAGTATACAGAAACAATTGACTGTCTTTCTTCTTAGTCACTGAAAGGTTCGGAACAAGGAATCTGACAGTCAACCACCATCCAGTTCAAGCAACCTCCATGCCCCAGATACCAATGAACTTGGCATTGTAATTGAGCTAACTGAGTTAACTGCAGAACCTCCCTAAACTGATCGTTTCTACACTTGATCTTAGCCAAAAGGCCGAGAAGCGATTAAACTGATCATTCCTAATGTGCAGTCAACCTTAAAAACATCTGTTGTTCTGTACCCAGCGCCTCCCTCTCTTCCCCACAACACCCAGCTGATCCACTATTGGGTCTTTCGAGGGTGTCTCTAGACGATCTTAATTTTTTAACTCTCTGACCCCTTTGTAAAGTTGAAAAACTTATGGGCTCCTACTTCAAAGGGATGAAAAAAAACAAAGCCAACTTGCACATCTGTACAAAACTGTTGGCACTTTTACTGACCCCGATGAGCACCCTGGGACTTGAGGACTAAACTCCTGACAGTGGAGTAGAACTTAGTACCCTCAAGAGGTGATACCGGCAGGCTACATAATCAGCTCAAAAAGATCAGATCCAATTCGTGTGCCAGCACATGACAGCCTTCCGATGGGCCCCCATCTCCCAGGCTGCTCTTGGCTGTGTCCAACCCATTCAGGACCGGGTGCTGGGTGCTTAGTGCCTGCTGGGACTGGGTATTGTGTTGGGTTTTGGGATACTCACCAGAACGAGACCCTGCCTTGGATTCCTTGGGAGGTCAAGACAGACCCATCAGCTGCGATTCACGCCGACATCATCTGTGTCAAGGCTCAGCGATGTACTGGGAGCCCTGTGCAGGAGAGAAAGTCTCCGTAGAGAGGAACTATGGACTTGTGCGGCAAAGAACCAGAGAGGAAGAGAAGCACCCTTGGTAGTAAAAACGTGCAAAGGCCCAACAGACTGTTGAGGGACAGAAGCAGGAACAGGTGACAAATCACTAGAGCCGTGGTTCTCAATCAGGGTGATTTCGCCTCCCCACTTCCCACACCCCCTCAGGGTCGTTGGGTAATGTCTGGAGATAATTTGGGGCTGCCAGATCTTATTATGAAGGGAGATAGCGCTACTGATGCCGAGCAGGCAGAAGACAGGACTGCAGCTAAGTATTCCTCAGCACACAAACAAATCCCTTACAACAAAGAATGACCTGGTCACGAGAGGGTGACATGGGAAGGGGGGAGGGGAGTGGCGCGTGCCGTGGGCTAACAGTGCTCCCTGTGTCCTTGGGCTGAAGCAATGACACCAGGGCTATGCCACATCACCAGGGTTGCCCTTGTAGAGGCAAAGATCACAGGTGAGTCCTTGGGGTCAGCTTCCAATCTGCATTCATCCCTCAGTGTCCCTGCTGAATAGGGGTCCCTGCCCACAGTAACCCGGGGGTCTCATCAGAGCAACTTGCACGCCCATCCCAGGGACCCGCAGGGCACCCAGGACACCGTGACCGTTTGGTTTGTCTGGTTAGTAGGCAGGAAGGAGAATCTGGAGCTGTCACCAAGTGCCACAATGTTGCCAGGGACATTCACCAAGGACTGGCAAATTTTCTCTGAGATCCGGGAACATTTCCTGAGGAAGTAGCAAGCCCCGGGGGTAAACACGTCTTAATAGTCATTTCCCCACGCTAGGAATATCAGAGCAAATGCCTGAGGAAATCTGGCTGGGAAGCAGGCTGGGAATCTTTCGAGGGAGATCGAGAATTCAAAATCGTAAGATCTGCATCTTGCTGTGGAGTTTGCTGAAAGTCATTCCAGGAAAGAGGGGCTACCTGCAGCAGAGGCTGGTACGGACCCCCAGCACGAGTGCCTTGTGGATCTCACTGACTGCCAAGCCTCAGACACGAGTTCTCATGGAGATGCTCTGGTAGACCGCCTGGTCGGAGAGACCCATTGACCAGACCTGACTCTTCCCATCATAGCGTGTGTTATTAGGATTTACATAAAAAATACATATTGGCTGGGCCAGAGGGTTAGCTCAGTGGTTCCGGTGCCTGCCTCGCAAGCGCAAGGTCCTGAGTTCAATCGCCGGAAACCACATAAAATGCTGGGCGTGGAGACTCAGGCCCACCAACAATCAACACCGCATACCGCAATGCCGGGCGTGGTGGCTCACGCCTGTCATCCCAGCACTCGGGAGGCAGAGACAGGAGGATTGCTGAGTTCGAGGCTTGCCTGGGCTACATAGTGAGCTCAGAGCCAGCCTGAACTACAAAGCGAGACCCTGTCTCAAAAAAAAAAAAAATACATATTGGCCTTTACCCGTTGCTCAGCACACATTTCCAAAAACCCTTCGGAATCCCCAAAGTGGGGATTGAGATGCTACTGAAATGACCAATGGCTGGGGACTCCCAAACAGCCTCAGAATGAGCTGGTTTCCAGGAAAACCAACCAAGACCTCCAGGGAGCACAGAGGAGTTCAAGGTTGGCTCGTGATTTAGTCAACCACACCTAAGTGATGAAGCCCACTGGTTTGGAGAGTCTGCAGGTTGCTGAGCATGTCGAGGGCGGTGGGACTTGGAAGCACCCAGCCCTTCCCCATACCTTGCCCCTTTCCCATAACTTGCATCCCTTCCACCTGGCTGTTACCGCAGCTACTATAATAGCCTTTCAAAGAAACAGTGCCAAGAGTTGTGTGAGTGGTCTAGCGAAGTATCGACCCTGAGGGGGGCGGGGCGGTGACCTACGATTTCTAGCCACCAAGTCAGAGGCAAGGTCCCAGCCTGGAACCAGCCATCATATCTGAAGTGACAGCAGTCTTGGGGTGACCTGAGCTTTAGCTTGTGAGATCTGCCTCTGCCTCGAGGAGGACCGAGCAGTCAGAATTGAACTCTTTTTTTTTTTTTTTTTTTTTGAGACACGGTCTCATTTTGTAGTTCAGGCTGGCCCTGAGCTCACTATGTAGCCCAGGCAAGCCTGGAACTCAGCAATCCTCCTGTCTCTGCCTCCCGAGTGCTGGGATGACAGGTGTGAGCCACCACGCCCGGTACTGTGGTATGTGGTATTGATTGCTGGTGGGCCTGAGTCTCTACACCCAGCATTGTATGTGGTTACCGGGGATCGAACTCAGGACCTTGCGCTTGCGAGGCAGGCGCCGGAACCACTGAGCTAAATCTCCAGCCCTGAACTGTACTCTTAACACCCAGCTGGCATTGGGAATCTGGTCAGGGTAGGGGGAAAATCACACATAGTTCAGTGGGCAGAGGTGAAATATGCTTGTTGAGTGCGAACGCAGGTGGCAAAACAGTTGGCTATTCCTACTATGGCTACACTTCGTGGAAAGCATCTTGGTTTTCACCACACCCATCACAGAGAGGAAAAACCAGCTCCCCAGCAACAAGCCTAACCAGGAAGAGGTCTAGACGTCCCGAGAGGAGACTCGATTTAGCCGGAAAGCCTCAGCAGTGACTTGTAGCTCAGATCCTTGGTGGGAGGGGAGGTGGGGCCTGGAAGGACACTATTCCAGGACAGCCTGCACGCTCCTTAGGGGACAAGCAACCAAACCCATTTCTCTTCTTCCTGCTTCTAACGCTGCACCCAAACACGCTAAGCTTGCAATGGGAAATCAGCTGAGAGACGGCAACACAGGACACAGTAAGGCCATTTATCCTGAAGCAAACTGGCCTTCAGTTTCCACAAGACATCTCATCACTCAGCCTTCCACGAAAGCAATTGCAGCGGCTCCTATGCTCTGGGCACAGAGCACTGTTAGCTTTAAAAATGCAGAAATGCACCTTCAAGCCTGGTGCTGGGCAAGGAGCAGGCTGGCCCCGCGGTGGGCACACACTTGGCACTGGTAGGATGCACACTCTCCCGGGGGACTCTCTGGAGAAGACCTGGCCCTTCTAGAAATCCCCCCGGCAGCAGGCCTGTGCCTGAGGACACGCTGTCTTTGAATTTCAGTCCCCGACGGCCCGCACTATGGCTTCTCCACTTGCTCTCAGTCTGGGGTCCTTTCGCCGAAGTCAAACGGAGATGAAGTCCGAGCGAGGCTCTACATCTGGACTCTATTTTTAAATATCCTGCGATTTAATTATTTTTATGACCAAATTTTTATTTGGCTGTTGAGCTGCCCCCAGGACCTGTAATTACCTGGCCCGTGCAGCAGGCTGGAGCGCGGAGCTCCAAGGTCAGCTAAACACAGGAAAAGGCTTTGGGGTTCATCTGTGCGGCACACTGCCGTCCTAGGCGACTCATTCCTAAATCGTTAACCAGTTTAAAAACCGTGTTCCATAAACATCTTCTTCTGGGCCCCATCCAAGACAGTGGAGCTAGCATGGTCCTGGGTGGATATTTCAGGAAGGTCGGGGGCAACCGGAAGGAAGCGTTGTGCCAAATCATGCACTTAACCGGACACTACAGGAAAATTATGACCCAAAATACCCCCCGAAGACAGGATGACCGCTTGGCCGGCGGCAGACTGCTGGTGTCAAGGTTTTTCCAAGAACGGCCCAGAGAAGGCAACTTTGAAAGGGTGAGCTTTCTTGGAAATGGCTGTGTCATGTCCGAGGAGCTTTGGCCAGATATAAAACAAACAAAGGTCCTATGTAGGAAACCTGCTATAAGGGAATAGCATAACGGGAAACACAGAGCCAAGGGCCATGTGTCAGCAGCCCAGTGGATCTGGGTTCAAATCCTACCTTCAGGCCTTCCGGAGTGGCAACCTTAAACAGTTTTATTAACTATTCTGATTGACACTTTCTCCATCTCTAATGATATTGTAGCTGCTTATAATATTGTATAAAGATTTAAAAAAGAGAATATATACAAAGTAGTATCATATCTGATACCCATTGAAAAATGGTAGCTCAGAGCAGTCTTTGTCCATGCTATACAAGCACTGCATCCACTGAGCCACATCTGCAGCGATAGACTAACCTGCTCTTAAGCCCCCCGCATCTGCCTGCCCTTCGACAGACGCACACATCACTGGGTTGGAGAGCAGTGGTTCCTTCCTCTTGGTGTCTCCTCTTTGTTGACCTGAATACTGGATCATTCTTCAACCATCCTTCATGAAACTCGGATCCTAGATACTCATCCAGCATTTTGACAGGAGGCGAGGAGAAAGACGTGCCCGGCCCTGGAGGAAGAGCCGGGACGCAGGTGTGGGGCAGGTAGAATCGAATGGACCCGAGAATGAGTGGACACCATGAGAAATGAGCAACACCCCAAGTCAGGGGCCGTTGGCTCAGCCCAGAATGGTAACTCGTGTGGACAGCGCTGCGGGGTGGGGTTAGCGCTGGACCAAGGGATCCCAGGGCTTGGTGGGCTCTGTGGACAACTCCCTGGGAAGTTCACTCCTTAAGTATTCTTTCTGAAGCTCACCTCCTAGGAGATCCATCTAACTTGGGCGCTAGTGGGGATTCATAGAACCTCCCCAAAACGACCTTCTTCATCTTTAGGTGGAGAGTCAAGCTGCGATATGAAGACTTTGAGTCCATGTTCCAGAGGCCAAGTCTCCCTTGTGGTCAGAGCACGCCCACCTCCTTGTAAGGACCCACTGGTGGTACAGGAGAGAGGCCATGCAGTGGTGTGAGGAGGACATTGAAGATGGCTTCTTCCCTTCCCTGGAAACCAGGCAGAGCCCAAGGCTATAGGGGAATATCTTCACCAAGATCTACTGCCTTTTTTTTTCTTTTTTTTTTTTTTTTGAGACAGGGTCTCGCTTTGTAGTTCAGGCTGGCCCTGAGCTCACTATGTAGTCCAGGCGAGCCTTGAACTCAGCAATCCACCTGTCTCTGCCTCCCAAGTGCTGGGATTACAAGCTTGAGCCACCACGCCCAGCACTGTGGTATGTGGTATTGATTGCTGGTGGGCATGAGTCTCCACGCCCAGCATTATATGTGGTTACCAGGGATCAAACTCAAGACCTTGCACTTGCGAGGCAGGCACCGGAACCACTGAGCTAAATCTCTGGTCCTCAAGATCTACTGCTTGAGACCGGTTAATTGTGATGTTCCTATTAACCTATTAACCTAGCGAATGGGCTGGCAGGGCCCTGGCATTGACCTCAATTAGAATATACATATCCTTGCATAGGTACCTTTTTAGTCCTACATGTTTTATTTTCATCACTAAATTTCCCAAGCGGGCATTCCCCGCTGCAGCTCCACCGCTTAATCTCCCAAGCATTCGCTCATTGGTTTCCACCGAGGAAAGCCCCATCCGTCATCCTTCCTCATCCCGTTCCTTTTTACATCCAAAAACCTCCAAGGAGCATGGACGCCACCAACACCCTCTTCTCTGTTTAATCCAGCAGCAGTTTAAGGAATAAAGGGAAAGGGAATCTCTGCTACATGGAGCAAAGGCCGTGACCAGCGGTGTCCCTTTCCGAGGGTACGACCATGGTATCGGTGAACCCAAGGGCAACCCATGGCTCTCCAGGCCTCCCGCTCCTGGGCGCAGAGCCACAAGGTGGTCCCAAGGTACTGGTTGGTACCCACCTTCCCCAGTTAGACCCTCAGCCCTGGTGATTTCTGTGTGATGGGAGAGAGCTGGGTAGCCTGCCACTGAGGCTGGAAGGATTCAATGTCACCATGTAGAGATGAAGCTCAAAACCATTTCTGTTCCCTCTCAGCCCCACCAGAGAGATATGTGCGGCTGCACGTAGCCACCCCGGCCCCTCCCAGGCTGTGGCTGTATGTTCTATCCAGCAAGCTTCTTCTTCACTGACTCTGACCAATTTTCCTCCCCCAGACACCTTCTCTTTTCTTTTTTGGATGATACCAACAGCCTGGGTTGGCTCTTACGAGCCAATTCCACCTACATTTGGTCAAAGTCCGCTCCTTTTTGGTCCTCTTCCAAGACAAATTCAAAAGCCACAGGGGGCTGGAGAGTTGCCCTGGTGGAGAATTGCCCAACAGAACTTGAATTAATTTCTCAGGTTGCCGTGAGGATCTCCAGCGTGGGGGAGGAGCTCGGCGTCCAAGCCTGGCGGGATCCTGGCTGACATCCTGGGTGGATGCTTAGGATGCCGGGAAACCTTCGCCCTTTAACGCAATGCCCGCCTCTCCCATTCTGATCCTCCACTGTGCTCGCCCCACCTCCTCACTTTGGCCCCTCCTGTCCCCCAGAACCTGCAGTGGCTGTGAGTAGACAACCTGGTAGGAGGAGAGACTAAGGAGCTTGTTGGGGAGCTGCATTTGCCTCTAGCGCACTTTTGTGATTTTTGACTAAATGCTTCTATGGGATGCTAATGGGAAAACTGGTGTGTTCCCGCCACCAGGTATAATCTCTGTGCTGCTCGGTTCAGCGTCGGGCCGTTCCCTTGCCCTGCGATTCATGCCACTCCTGTACCTAGCACTGCTCGCTGTTCTTCTCTCACCTTGTACCCACACTGTGCAAAGAAACCCCCAGGCTCAATGGGGATCCAATCAAATACCATTCGATGAATATGGCTCATTTACATAATAGTGGGCGTGGCATGCGACAGGCACCAGACACCACTAACACGCCCTGAACTAGAGCTGACTTTCCAGTTTGCCACACACTCTCACACCAGCATCTTACTCAGTGCTTACAGGAACTCTGGCTGGTGGCCAGGAGAGAAAGGCTGCTCGTCGCATTTTTAAAATAGAGAGAAGACAAACTCAGCAGCAGGGACCCTGAGGTTAGGCGCAGATTCTAGCTACCATCTCCTCTCTGATATCGATTGTTTTTGTGTGAGCTGGGACAGGTCTGAGGCTTATTTTTTTCAACCATAAAATGAGACCACAGATACCTACCTTGCAGCATGCTTTGAAATGACATGGTTAAAGTCTCTAGCAACGTGCACAGAATGGAGTCTGAGCCCCCAAACGGCAGCAGTTTTGATGGTGAAGATGAGCAGCATGATGACAGAGATAATGGTGGTGGTGATAGGAATGACCGGATCTATAGCTTTTATTTTTTTCTACAGTTAATCATAACTAGTATCTTTTTTTTTTTTCTTTTTGGAGACAGGGTCTCGCTTTGTAGTTCAGGCTGGCCCTGAGCTCACTATGGTGCCCAGGCAAGCCGCCGCGAACTCAGCAATCCTCCTGTCTCTGCCTCCCAAGTGCTGGGAATATAACTAGTATCTTTAAGAAAGAAATGATTCATTTGCTGTCGAGGATTCCTAATGAACACTTTGCCATGTTCAAAGGCGGTGTGTTTGATCTGTGGGACTGTAAGCTGGGGCTCTGGACAGGTGTTGTCCGGGCACGTGGTCAAAGTCTCATTCTCAAAACTCCATCTCACTTGCCATGTATTCAAGGCCAGGTAATTGTGCCCAGCTGCTGCCCATGCCCGTGTAATTGTCCCCAAATTGTTCTTGGTGGCCTTCCTAGGCAGGCCCTCTTCACAATTAGTCCTCGTAAGGAGATGATGGAAGACAAGTGATTCTTTGAGGGGTGTACTTGTCAGCAAGAAGATGCAGCTCCGATGGGACACACAGGGGCCGCGTGTTAATTGCAATCTGCAAGATGCCGTCAGGTCTCTTCTCCAGCCTCAGCTCCCTGTCATTACTGCGGGCTTGTTAGAAAGAAAAAGGCCTCTCAAATGAGGATGGCTAAGGACCTGCCGCTGTGCAGGTGGTCAGCAAACATCTTAATGAGCCTAATTTTGCTTTGGATCCAAAGTAGCATATGTATACCTACGAGACCAAACACACACACACACACACACACATACACACAGAGGCAAATGCACACACAGACGCAGCCACTCTTAGAACATCTTGTGGAAAATATCCAAGTGCTTCTTGACTACATTTCTTCTCCTTCTCTTCCTTCATATTTTTAAACAACTACAAATTAGCCTTTCAAATAGGAAAACCGAAATTCTCTGCCACATCTCAAGTGTCTCCTAAGGGCCTGTGTGGAGACAACAGAAAGATAACAGAAGAATAACACATCCTCCTGTGGATTGTAACTTTGTTGGGGGGAACGGACCACTGCCTGCAAAAGAGGAGCCCCAGTGGGCCGGAGGGTTAGCTCAGTGGTTCCGGCGCCTGCCTCGCAAGCACAAGGTCCTGAGTTCAATCCCGGTAACCACATACAATGCTGGACATGGAGACTCAGGCCCACCAGCTATCAATGCCACATACCACAGTGCCAGGCGTGGTGGCTCACGCCTGTCATCCCAGCACTCAGGAGGCAGAGACAGGAGGATTGCTGAGTTCGAGGCTTGCCTGGGCTACATAGTGAGCTCAGGGCCAGCCTGGACTACAAAGCGAGACCCTGTGGTGTGGCATGTGAGAGACACCAGACACAAAGAAAAAAAAAAGAGGAGCCCCAAAAGGGACAGCAGGTAACTTCTGAATGCTCCTGTGACCCCAGGAGGAGAGGCCTTGGAAAAGACATTGTGCAGAGGAAGAAAAAAGCCGGCTTGATTGGAAGGATGGGGCTGGATGGGAAGAGGGGGCTTTCCCAAGAAGAGAAAAGGAAAAAGACTAGAGAGACACAGAAGGAAGTGGGACAAGGGAGGATAAGACAGAGGAAGAGGAGGAGGAGGGAGGGAAGGAGGAGAAGAGGAAGAAAGTAAGAGACCTGTAAGGAGTGAGAATGGAGAAGTAGGAGACAAGAAGAGAGATGGGGCGGGGCAGATTAGAAGAACAAGAACAAGGGTACAGAGAAGAGAAAAATGTGCGAAGCAACAGGGACCCAGAGAATGACCCTGAGTAGCACATAAACTCCTTGACAGAAGGGGGCGCTCTTTTCAGTTCTCAAGCCACAGCGTAAAGCGATAACAAAAGTTCACCTAAGTAGCTCCGAATGTCAACTCGGGGCTGCGTCCTGGTCCCTTGGAACCCTGTGCTTTCAGAGGAGGCTCCTTTAGCAAGTTGGGCCTTGTGGGATCTTGATTCCTCCTACCTAAAAGGAAACTGAATGGGGAAGAGAGAAACAGGGTGTGTGTGTGTAAACACCATGACAGACACATGATAGACCTTCAGAGAGCTAGCCTGATGCTTTTGCTGTTTGGGTAGACAGAAGGCTGGAGGTAAAGTAGGCTGGGGTTAGAGACCAACAGTACCCTTGACCTCAGGGAAACTGGAGAGAAGCTGACTCCGCTGGTCTTATTTTATAACTCACAGCTCTGTCCCCTAAGTGCTCAGGACCCTCACATCCCGTGGTGATCCCTCTCAGGGGTGTGTGCAGGGATGTACCTATGTGAAAACCACTTGTCACCTAATTGAAGAGGACCGCGATTCCTAAGGGCAGATGGCACAGCGAGCCCCTCCTATCACTCCCACGAACATGAGCTGTCATTTTCCAGCCAGGCCATTTTAGGATCTAGCCGCGGGGGGCCGGTGCTGGGTCAGCTCTGACTCAGGCCGGCCGAGGTTTTCAGGGATTAGGCGCAGGCCTGGAGACGGGGTTTGGTTTCAGAGTGACAGTCATCAGGCTATGGGATCGCACTTTAATAAGGAGCTACTAATGGGGCTGGGGAGAGGAGGCGGCCAGCCCTTTGGAAAGTCATAACCCCTGAAGATTTTCCACTCTGATAGTGACCTTGAGGCGTGTGGCGGAGGGCTGCCACGTGGGGCAGCTGCTCCACTTTGCTTGTTTAGAGGAGAGTCGATGACACGGGGAGCCTCATGCCCAGGCCGGGGGCGGGGAAACCACTACTGCAGGTCTCTCTGCGTCCTCCTGAACCCGTGAACCCCATCGTGTCCCCCACACCACCAGAGGGAGGCCCCCCGCCCAACTGCCCGCTTGAGCGCCTCCTCCCCCACAGACGGCTCTGAGAGCTGGGGTCTCAGAGACCCCAGACACGGCACAGACGTCTGCAGAGGCCCGGGGAGGCCGGCCAATGCGGGGGAGAGACGAGGCCCAGGGGGAGGAGCAGAGGGACTTGCAGCTTTGTGAAGAGCTGCGCCTGCGCTCTGCAAGGCACGTGACAGCAGCTAGCACCCCCGGGCATCACCGCTCTGCCAAGGTCGGCCAGTCAGGGAGCGCGGCCTTCAGGGCTGCTGATTCAGAGATGACCGTTTTGTGTGGAGCCTGGGTGTGATCCCTCTCATCTCTCCTCGCTGCCAGCCCAAGCTCCCGAGCCCGCTGTCTTGGCCTCTCTGCTGTCCCCGCGACCTCGGGAGCCATTCCCGGAGGCTCCTCCAGTTCACCTCGAAGGACCCTTCCCTGATTTCCCGCCCGGATGAAATCAGAGAGCTGCCACCCTGGGCTTCCTCTCAGTTTGCATTCAGTCGTGCGCAGCAATGGGACGGGGGTTGGCATCCCCAGGCTGGAACCCTGGCACCGACGCTGGTGAGTGGGCGACCTTGCGATCTCCACCTTTCTAAGACTCTACTCGGGAGCTCATTAGAGCTGAACCCTCCTCACCTGTGGTACAGAGTGAATAAATCATACACGTGCCTGTGGCAACCAAGTGTTGGGGTCGGCACATAGTAGGGGCTGAGTTATTTCTCTGCCCACGAGCTGGGTCCTCTCGTTCTTGCCTTTGGGTCGCCCCAGGTGAGTAAAAACAGAGCTGTGTGTACGGGAAGGGCTGCTACCTACCCAGTGACCAGTGCCCAGGTTGTGTCACCCTCCAAAGGGTCACCAACCAAGAGGGCCAGACTTTCTTTCTCTGTGTGTGAGTCTGGGGAACAAACCCAGGGCCTTCACACTGAACTACATTCCTATGCACATTTTATTTTTTATTCTAAGACAGGATCTCATTAATATGCCCAGGCTGGCCTTGCTTGCAATTCTCCTGCTTCAGCCTCCCTGAGTGCTGGCATTACAGCTATGCCAGCCTGTGTACCCAGACCACAGTTAATCTTCACTGTCAACTTGACTGGCTAGAGATGAGCAGGAAATTTGGGTGTGTGGGTGGGTCCTAGAAGGTGGTCTTGAAGACTACATCTGGTCCCTGGCCACTTCCCCTGTTCACTGCTTCCTGAGTGCCGTGACACATTGAGCGGCTCTTCTCCACCATGCCCTTCCGCCATGATGTCTGATGTTTGTTCCTTGGCACCAGCCCATCATGGGCGAAACCATGAGCCAAAATACACCACTTTTTCTGTAGGTTGTGGGTGTTGGATATTTTATTCCTGAAACCAAAAGTGACTAATGCAGCTCAACATGCCAGAGCTGAGTCACTGTCCCCCAGGGGCTCTGAGCAACGATGAGAAAAGGGCAGGCTGCTGCCCATTCTTCTCCTTCACCCACCACCACCCAACCAGGCCACCCTCCCAGATTGCACACACCCGCCCTCTGCTGGTGGGGACAAAGCCAGGAGTATCTCTCATTCACCCTAGCTTTAAAAAGAACTACATTTCATTGTCAAAAATGAAAACCTGGGCCGGAGATTTAGCTCAGTGGTTCCAACACCTGTCTAGCAAGCACAAGGTCCCTGGATCGATCCCAGGTAACCACGTACAATACCAGGCACGGTGACTCACGCCCACCAGCAGTCAGTACCACATACCACAGTCCCAGGCATGGTGGTTCACGCCTGTCATCCCAGCACTCGGGAGGCAGAGGCAGGAGGATTGCTGAGTTTGAGGCTTGCCTGGGCTACCTAGTGAGCTCAGGGCCAGCCTGAACTACAAAGCGAGACCCTGTCTCAAAAAAATATGGAAACTCTTCAGAGCTACTGTCAACAAGGGATGCCAGTTTCACAGAGCCCAAAAAAAGGAGCCAGAAGAATGTGATGGGCTCCCACCCTGGTATTTATGAGCTGAGCCATCTTGAGCCTGTTCCCTAACCTCCCTGAACCTTCTCTTCCATCTGTGTAAACGGACAATGAAGAAGGTTTCCGTGAGAAGGTGAAGTATATGAAAAGTCCTGTTGGCGGGAAGCACCGCGGCTACAGGAGCAAGAATGCGCCCCCTACTGGCTGGTATGGGGGTTTCTGGGACAGTGTTGTTCCATTGAACAGGTGTCGCCTGTGTTTCCTACGTGGCAGGGAGGGCAGCAAAACAGGCTGGAGGGGAAATTCCGGACAATGAAATTACCCCCCCCCCGCCCCTGGAAGAGCTTCCATTCTAGCAGGGGAGGCAGACAGTGGCTGTACCGTGATACAGAATTTGCATTCCAAACAGATACAACCATCCCTCTGTGTCCCTGGGGGATGAGTTTCCATGGATACCAAAACCCCAGAATGCTCAAGTCCCTTATATACAGCAACATAATATTTGCACAGGACCTACTCACGCAGGATTCTCTAACAGTCCTATTTGCTATGCATGGCCTCTACTGAGGAAGTGAGTAGGATGTGAGTAGGTTCTGTGCAAATATTAGGTTCTCGTGCGCTTTAAATCTAGACCACTTCTGGAATCTTAATACAAAACAAAAGCTATGTAAAGGGTCATTGGACTGTATTTGTTTAGGGACCGGTGAAAGTTTAAAAGTCTGTACATGTTTACATGCAATTTTTGGTCTATTTTCCAGCTGGTCTATTTTGGACCAATTTTTGGTGTATGTTGTGGTTGGTTGAATTCGAAGATGCAGGACCCAAAGATAGAGAGGGCCAGTGTACGGAGGTGAGGGACAGGCATGGGGGAGTGGCCAGGGTGACTGCTGCCCAGGGGCTCAGGCTAACTCGGGTAGCTGCTCCCCCCAGAAGCCTCCCAGCGAGCATCCCTGCCTCCTCTGAAAGAGCTCAGTGGCCGCCCACAATGTCGACAGACCCTCCAATCGCCCCAGCGAGCAGGAAGACATGGGCAACATCACCATGGAGCCTCGCTCTGGACGCACCAACCAAAGCAATTAGATAAGGAGAGAAGTAAGAGGTAAATGTATTACAAAGGAGGAAAGGAATTTAATGTGATTTGCAGATGATTCGATTAGATATCTAAATCAACTCAGAAACTTAGAAGCAAAAAGAAAATTGGGTCAGATCGCTTCTTAGCCAAACAACAGCTGATTTGGAGAACGGATGAATGGAAGGAAACATGCTATTTTTAATAGGAATAGAAAAGATGAAGACACACCAAAATAAATTTCACAAGAACCGTGTAGGATCTCTATAAAAAAAAAAAAACTTTAAACCTCTACTGAGGAAGTTGTATAACGCTGAACCCATTAAAACACTTCAATACATTCAGAGGCACATATTCCTAAATATAAAATGTTAGTGTTCCCAGAATTTCGGGTTTCCTCACTCAAATCAATCCCAGTTAAAGTGTTAGTATTCCTTTTGACTAAACAAACTTACTCTAACATTTATCTGTAAAAACAAGAACAGTGGAGATAGCCAAAAAAGGATTGGTGAAAACAAAGATGAACATTTTTGCCAGGTATTTAGGTATATTCAATCTAAGATTAAAAATAGGTGAAACTCTTGAAGACAGGTCCTCAATAAAACAGTCCTCGCTGTTACTCCCTTACCCCCCTTTCCCCACTACTTCCCCTGATCCCACAGAGCCTTTCAAACTGCAAAGGTTAACTAGCCCTCCTGGCCTCTCCACCACCAGCCAAGCTGGCTACTAATTAGCAGATGTTCCTGGAGTTCAGGGGAGGAGGAAGGCAAGGCTTTGTGCTTAGATCCTGTCAGAAGCATCCCATAATCTCCTGCCTCCTGGTACCATGGAGAAAAAAAAAAAAAAGCCCATCTCTAAAGTGCTCGGCAGAGGCCTGGCATGATTCTCTAACAGTCCTATTTGTTATGCATAAATATGAGCTCAATGAGTTACTTCCGCCTTGCTGGGCCTCAGTTTCCCATGTTTGCACAATGACAGGGTTGGACTGAACACGATCTTGTTATGGTTTGTATCGAGACGCACCCCCCCCCCAAGCCTCATATGGCCATAGGGTTTTTCAGATGGCTGAAGCTGGCATGTGTGATGCTGGGGTTCTGGGCATGTGATTACCAAACCACATCAGTGATTGGTTTGGCACCGCCCTAATCCCCACAATCTGGATGGGATAAAAGGGGCAAAAAGATGCTGTTAAAGTTGCTTGTTGTTTTGTCACTGTTTCTTTTGCTCCTCCCACTGCCTTGAACTATTATTGCCCCTCTGCCACGTGGCACCCTTCCTTGGAGCCGGGCTTTTCTGTACTGAACTGTGAGCTCAATAGACCTTCCCTCCTCTAACTTTGGATGTTGGGCATCTTATCTCAGCAGTGAGAGAAAGGTAACTAAGACGGATCTTCTGTCCTGTTCAGCCCTTTCATTCAGCTGATACGTCCAGCCATGCTGTATGCACAGACCTGGCACGGAGAGTAGGTTGGGTGCAGCAGTGAGTGAGTCACACCAGGTCCTTTTTTTCTAGCTTGGAAGAAAGCGCTGGAGATCTAGGTGTTCGGACACTGGGGATCCTTGGTGTGTGCACCGGTCCACTCTAACAGAATACTTGAGCCTGTGTAACTTTCCAGAGAAAAGAGGCTTATTTAGCTCACAATTCAGAGGTTCAGCACTGGCATTTGCCATTCACCATCCCAAGGGCTAAAGGAAGTGATCAGAGCCGAAACCTGGGAAGCCAGAGCAAGCGGAGGGGCCAGCAGTGACCTTCCCTTAGGCCCCGCCTCTTAAAGGTCCCCACAGCCACCCTGAACACCCAGCTCCAGCACGCGATCCCTTGGGAGCACACAACATCCACCCTGAGTCTTCACCTGCTCCACAAAACTCTTCCGAGGCCCCTGTCTTTCACTGTCTGAGCTGAAGGACAGCAGCCCTTATGGAGAGACCCAAGGACATTCCCAGCATCCCACTGTCGAGAGAAAGCAGGACCAAACGCTGGTCGTCAGCTGTCTCCCTCCTCCCTGCAGCGTTGGGAGGCTCTATCCTTTGGGGGAATGTCCCTGACCCGGCTAGGGGGCAGCTCTGAGCTCATAATGACTGGTTCCTGCCTCTAGATCCCACACTTGCTCCCGGGAGAAAGAACAGCTTCAGAGGACTGAGCTATGGGAGGACCACCTTCAGAGGACTGAGCTCAGAAGCCATGCAGGGCAAGGAGAGCTCAGTGAGGACATCAGAATGGGCCTCACAGACTCTTCCGGACTCCACTAAGATGTCCTGCCTGGCTCGCGACCAGCCTACGTGTCCCAGGCCTAGGCCAACACAGCAAACAAATAAAAGCTGTGACAGAGCACAAAGAACTGACTCATCCCAAATTCATATCTGGGTCCTGTCCATGGAGAGGGGCTATACAGAGAGGCCAGGCACTTACAGATTCAGTGCTGGTTTCCCATCTATAAACTGTGGGATTCTGGGCAAGTTACTTAATCTGTCTGTCCCTCAGTTTTGTCATCTGTAAAATGGCAGTAGTAATCATTACTTCTGGTTAGCAGTCTTGTGATAAAGATTAAGTGGATATTATATGATAATCAGTGATGGATCCATGTCAGTATCATCAGTATTTCTTCAGGAAGATCATGCTTTATTTTATATAGCATATAGAGCTCACAAGTTCACTTCCCATTCAGTCTCAAACACAAGTTTGGAGACTGTTCATCCATTCACTAGACTGCAAGCCTCGCACGGGCAGGGAAATTAGTTGCTTCATTCATGCCGTAACCCTGTCCTTAGCCAAGTGCCTGGCCTGAGCAGATGCTCGGTAAATGCTCGTGGAGTGGGTGGATGGACAGCTAGATGAGCGTAACAAGAATGAGTCAGAAGCCTATGATATGCCAACCTGTGAAGAGTCAAAGGTTGAAAACTTCAGCATCTGTTCTAGTATTATGAAATGCAATTATCCTGTGAAATGCAAGGAGCCACCAGAGCAATGGTTCTGAGTGCTAATTTCACCCCAGAACACTGAAAGCTCATCCCCGACTTCAGCAGAGATGTGGTCACCTACAGCCTTCCGAGGAGGGCCAGGGAGAGGCCACAGGGGACAGGAGCCCTTGGGAATTACTGCCCCATTACCCTGCTGCCTGGGCAGTGTCTGTCACCTGCTAGGTGCTGTCGTAGTCCCTCGTAATCTACGAATTTGCTTTCGATTGGTTCAGTTATGGGTGGTCAATGGTCATCTGAAAGTTTTCCACTGAAAATTCTAAAAATAAAAGGAAACAAAGCTTATGTTTATATGGAAGGTGGGGAATTGGGGGGGGCAGGGGAATGGGGAAAAATGAGAATTAAGCTGTGTCATATACTGGTACAAATTCTCAATGTCATTTGTGATCACAATGTGTATATAAAATGTACCAATAAAATCAATTTTTAAAAAAGAAAATTCTAGAAACAAACAGCTCATCAGCCTTAAGTTCCATGCCATGGGAGTAGCATCAAGAAATCTCACGTCTTCCTACTCATCTTCATCCAGGATACAAGTCAGCCCTTCACACAACAAATCCATGAGACGTCCATTACCCACCACTTGGTCCCTCAGCAGCTGCCTCAGTTTACAGATCAGCTGTCAGTGTATCATGGCACTGGGCTCAAGTGACCTTATACAGCAGCCTAAGGCCACCACGACGCTCTGCCACCCACCTTGCCTCATCTCAACATGCAGCTTTACATTGTCTGATATCATCAAAAGGACCAGCATGGGGCACTAAGATGCTTTCAGAGCAAGAGACCACATTCTCATAACTCTGATGACAGTATATTGTCGTAATCATTCTTAGTGTCAGTTATGGTTAATGCCTTACTGTTTCTCATTTATAAATTAAACTTTGCCTTAGGTATGTTCATGCAGTAAGAAGCATAGCATACATAGGGTTTGGTACTATCCAAATCACTGGACAGTGAAGGAAGATCTTAGACTGTATCCTACTAAAGGCAGGGGATGTAGCTCAGCAGCACAAAGCCTGCCATTCAAAAGCACAAAGTCCAGAGTTCGATCCCCAGTACCCCAAACAAACAAACAAACAAAAGAATGTGTCCTCCATGGTTGAAGGAGAGGATTTTGTTTATTTATTGTTATATCTTAGGTGAACAGTTTCTACTTTTGTGATACCTTCCCTGCTCCGGACTCATTTGTTCTATTTTGGTCTCCAGGTACTTTGGCATCTAAAACACTCAGTTGTGTCCACTCATTATGTGTAGCACAGCATCACACAAAGAACCTCGACACTTCCTTCTCCCTTTACACACAGGAGGTGGGAAAGGCAGGTGTCCTTCTCCACACTCAGTGCAGTGTCATATCCTTCGGGGTCATGGGATAAAGCAGGGACTCGGGAATCAAGAATTGCTGGTACGAGTCCTAGGAGTTGAGTTGTGGAAATGCAAATCAAATCCGGAAGAAGACCCCACTTTGTAGAATGACAGAAACAAAAAGAGAGAAGAAGGGTGTCTTGGCCAGAATGTAGAGAACATGGGACCCTCAGACATCGCCGGGGAGGGGGCCATAAAATGGTACTGCTACTGCTATGAAAACAGGCTCAAAAAGTTAAAAACCAATCTTGCCCCTAGGTGTGTATCCAAAAGAAATGAAAGCAGCTATTTCCACACCCAGAAAAACACACAAGTGTTCACAGCAGCGCTATCCCCAATAGCCAAAAAAGTGCAGACAAATTCAAATGTCAAGAAATCAGTGAATAAATGAGGAACAGTTGCCCCAGCCACACAATGGAATATTCTTCATCAGCCTATAAAGGAACAGAGTTCTGATACATGGATGGATCTTGAAAATATCATGTTAGGGGAAAGAAGCTATGCAAAAAGGCCACCTGCTGTTTGATTCCATTTTTATGAAATGTCCAGAAGAGGCCCATGCCTAGGGACAGAGAAAAGACTCATGGTTTGGCACAGAGACCTCTTCCCGGCACTGCATCTGGTGGAAACATGTTCATCTTATTAAGTCCTCGCTACTCCTGGGAGAAAAAAAAAAACACAGAATTTTATTTAAACTCTCTCTAGATACCCTATTTAAAAGATTCCTTACAGAAATTCTTCTAGTGGAGAATATATAATTACTTGCTGATTTACCTCCCACTCCTCCAGCCTGGCCCTCACGCAGTGAGCTCACTGCTGGCCAGGTGCTGCTGAACTCTGGCACAGGTGACCTGCTTAGCAGACGTCAGCCCTGCTGACCACCTGCCGGTGAAAACATTTCAAAGCGTTTTGCCAAGTTATGCACAAAAGCCCGAAGCGAAACCCGCTTCTCTGACCAACACACTCGCAGTGATAAATTGGCTCCACCTCCCATCTTTCTTTGGAAAGCACCCCTGAACCAAATTAAATAAAGACAGGCTCCATCTCCAGGCCGCAAGACGGAGGCAGACAATAATCTTTTAATGGAATCCTATTCTTCAAATAGACATTTAGCCTGCACGGAGCTCTCAACGGGGCCAGAATGCAGCAGGGAAAGTGAGAGGAAAGGAAAGCTCCGAAAGACGTGTGGAGGCAGGAGCTCGGTGGCAGACTGGGCCGGCAGGTGCCCTCAGGAAAGGCACTGATACCAGCTCTAACCACTACCCCACACTACACGCCTGTGCCCGTGACGGCGGATCAAAGTCCTCCTGAGAGATCTTCGGGGTGGGAGGAACTCTATGGGTAGAGGTGAGAGGAATATTAAGGCTGCAAAGAATCTCACTTTTCAGTCTGCAAATACATCCACGTCTTACAGACGGAGGGACATGGAGCTCCTGATAAAGGCGACACCCAGGGAACAGGGTCCAGCACAAGCTGACATTGTGGCCACACAGGTGTCCCATGGAGTCGCACCAGAAAAGGGCCTCTGCCTCTCTATTCCTGATCCTTCTTGTTGTGTTAAGAAAAAGCCATACCTGGAGGGGCTGCCCACCCTTGGAGAAGATTCGCTTTTGACTGGGACACCAATAAGCAGGCTACGGCACCTGGCTAGACTGGCTCCATTGGAGGCCTCCACCTATCATGCAATTATCTGGCTTTGCCTTATGGTACTGATCTCAAGTTGTCCATCAACGTGTATTTCTCTGTGGCCAAAAAGAGGGAATAATTTAAGGAGAAAGGGGTATATAAATAAGTAAGTCACAGAGAGCGAGAATGTGGATGGGAAACTTTAGTCCAAACTCATGGCAATTATGCCAGTCAGCCTGTCATTCCTCATCTGAGACACGGTCACATTCGTGCCCACAAATGATTCCTGCCAGTCCCTGATGGGGTCACAGCTTGCATACTGCTGGTGTCAGAGAGATTACTACCTTTACGGTGAGTTTCTACCAATCAGTGGTTGGTCAGATACAAGTACCGAAAATAAGATGTCTTCTAGTGTTTCTCTACAGCAACCTTCCGCGCACCAGGCCTGCTCTGGCCCTGCCCCTTCCTTGCTGGAGTGGGTGGGCTTCAAGCTGCTCTTGCCAGGCACAGCTAGGGCTGAGCTCTGTAGTCCAGACTGGAGTTGGGTGAGTGGCTGTGAGAATGATAGCTGTGAGGTTCCAGCTGGAGGGAAGAGCTTTCTCTACCCGCGTCTGCGGCTCTGGCCAGACCAGGCCGTAGTGCTGTGAATTCAAGGGGTTCAAGATGACAGGAGACGTTGAGGCCCCCTGAACGCATCTCTCAGGAGTTTTAACCTTCTTTGGGAACTTGTAATACAGGGCTGCCTCACAGTCCCATAGACAGACAGACAGACACTTGTGCACACGTGGCCCTGCCCGTGAGCACCAAGGCCTCCCTTCCTTCCATAGGCTCTGTGGGGCCAGTTCTTGCCTGTCCCCCTGGCCGTCTCCTGTGTGTGCTCCCAGGGACACCTACGGACCTTCTGCTTCCAGAAGGGTCCCTGGACCCCTCCTAGTCCAGCTGCTTCCTTCCCACCAGATTCCAGCTCCTGCTACCTCACTGGCTCCTTGGGATCCCCCCGCCAGCGCGTCCCTCCTGGCTCCTCCTGGCTGCAGCGGCCTCAGCTGCCCTCTGTCCACCCACAGGAGTCCATAGCAGGAGGCCCTTTGCTTTCATCTTGTCCAGATGCCATCAGCAGGCACCAGAGTGAGCCCAGTAGACAGGCCAGGTAGGGGCCGGCCTCTGCGGACAAGGCCCCTCCTGCTGGGCACCAGAGCCATCCATCCTCTTTGATGGCTTGGAAATTCTCCAGCACTGTGCTGTGACATTTATGCCCATCCTCACTGCCACCTCCACCCAGCAGGGCCTCCCCTCACTCAGGAGAAGCCAGTCCAGGGTCCCTGCTGTCACAGCTCCTGCCTTCCCGGCCTCTGTGACAGCCCCACCTTGGGACAGGATGGGAGTTTTCTGAACTCCAGGACCAACATCCTTGTGAAGGGTTGGGCTGGATTTTTCCTTCTTGAACCTTTTTTTTCTTTAAGCAAATGATAAACTGGCTCCTAAATCTTTTCAGAATTTGAAGCCAAAGGAATCTCCCAGCTCCCAGTTTGCAATTTAAATTTGATACGAGTGTCCTATGGCCCCCACCAGGCAGGGCCATCCACAGCCATCCGCTACAGATACACATGGGCTGAAGACTGGATGCCAGACGTCTCCACAGGATTATGTGACAACAGCTTGGTCCTGAGGTGGCACTGTTGGAAGGCGGTGGAACCTTGAATGGGTGTGGCCTAGCAGGAGATCCTTAGGTCATCAGGCCTTCCCTTGGGAGGACGGTGGGACTTTGGCACCTCCTCCTCCTCCTCTCTTTTGCTTCCTGGCTGACGAGGTGCATGGTTTTGCCATACCCCGAGCTTTCACCATGATGTGCTACCTCACCACAGACCCAAAGCCATGGGGCTCATCAGTCATAACCAGAAACCCCCAAGCTGTGAACAACAACAACAAAAAACACCTTTTCTCTTTATAAACTGTCATTGGGTATTTTGTTATAGTAATGGAAAGCTAATGCAGCAGGACTTTAGGCAATGTCATAAGAACCGACCCTGTCTCAGGAACAGTCCTTACAGATAGTGGCCCCCATGTCTGACCTCATTCATTCACCTGCAAACCATGGAGGAAAGCCTGCCTGGGAATACCAGTCAGACTCCGCAAGAAAGGGACCCAGCAGGAAAGACATTCAGCATAGTTCTAACTGGTCAGATCTAAACAAAGAGAAGTGAAATGGGTCACTCTAAAGATATACCACCTTCAAATTCTCAAAGGATGGCTGTGTGGCTTGGGGGTGTGCAAACATCAGTGATGTGAAGGGAGAACAGAAGGGGTAACATGAAGGCTGGATATTTTCCAGGTAGAGAAGGATATGTGTGTCTGTGTATATTATTGTTAAATCAAAGGTATCTCTTTCAAAAGGACCCTTGAGGCTTTTGCGCTCATCAGTGAGCACTCCTGACCCCAGGTCCTTGCTCCTGTGCCCCTCCCCAGAACTGCAGACAGACAGTTCCCCTGTGGATAAAGGTCAGGGACAGGCCTTTACTGGGTTTGGAGAACGAGGGGTTGAGGCAGGTTGTGGAGCCATGTAAGGCTGCAGGGGCCTCTGGAAGCTCAGAACCCAGCACTCCAGAGAGAGCCCCACTCCTGATAGTGCCGGGAAGGGCACGTCGTTCACGTCTTGGCTGTCCGAGATGGTGATGCCTGAGAAGCTGCATTGAGAGTCGGTGTCTCAGTGATGACAACAGCTGTCATGATGGAGCCTCCCCATCTACCAGAGCCTTAGAGAGCGTGGCTTGTGACTAGCTGTGACTCTCTGGGCAGTTCACTGTCTCCAAGCATCAGTTTCCACATCTATAAGATGGGCACACTAGACCTCTCTCATAGTAGGTGTGCGGATGAGATGAGCTACAAATCAGAAAGGATCAGCCCCTGCCTGGAGCTTGGTAAGTGTGAGCTACTATTTATAGCAGCTACCACTACTTACAGCGGCTGATCCTACTTACCCCTGCTGTAACAGATACCTGTTCCAATAGGCACACTGAAAACCAAAGAGTTTATTGCAGTTTAAAGACCACCTGCCTGAAAACCAGTTTTCTCCTTGTTAAAAGTAGAGATAAACAGAGGTTAAAATGTTGAAAAGCCCATACACATCACGTAGGGCTTTCTTCTTCATGACGCCAGAGTGTTGAGGAGAACTTTCAGGGACTCTCTCCTGGTACCCTCATCCGCCCGCGCTTCCTACCTTCCCCTGGAATCACCTTCCCAACACAGGGCCCGCTCGCTCCACGCTTTGGGAAGCATGCAGTGGTTCCTGGGAGGTGGGGTAAGGACCGTCTCTCAGGGGAGAGAGCTGTCTGTCTTCCCATGGGCCTTCTTCAGTGACTACAGGCAGCGGCTGGACAGGTGAGAGCTGAGTATCTAAGGAGAGCTGTGACTTATGCAAGAGATTCCCACAGAAGAGCCTGGTGGCTGAGGCTGAGGTGAGGTGTGGTTAGGGGCAGTGGATGAAGGGATACTTGGCCCTTGGGATTTCCCTTCTACAGATGCCACGTGTCAGAGATATCCTGCGTTCACTTTCCTCTGTTTGTGGCCAACCCGGCAAAAATTCACGTAGGTGAGGATCACGCCCAGACTCAAGATGTCACGGCTCCCCGGGGTGAGATGAGACCAGAATCCACGTTCACCACCTCATGCTCTTCGCACCAAGCCAAGAGTTCTGTCTTCAAGACTCAGAGCATATCATAAAACAGATAATGAATATTTAAATAGATAAATGAATATTCATACCACGAGTAACAGTTGAGTTATTGCTTTTTGCATGCCAAGCGATAGCGGCTAAGGAATTTACATACATTATCTAATTAGAAATATAAAATGACCCTATAAAACACGTGGTTAGCTCATCATTGAGCACTTGTGTTAAACTCACAGTGTAGGAAGTAGTCACCAGTGGCTTCAAACGATGAGCTTTGTTAAAATGTGTGTAACCATGGAAACATGAAACTTTCCAAGGAGCATTCAGGCAAAACAGATCTAAAAGAGTCCACTGCCCCAGCTCACACAATCCCCACGATTACTCCGACCTGCTAATGGCTCGCTCTTCTCCATTGCCTTTCTCCAACTCTACAAAAGGAAGCTTCCCTGTGTCCCAGCCCAAGTCGGAACGGTGTGTTGCTCCCAAGGTCAGCAAAGGAAGTGTTCCAATCCAGACATCTCGGGGCCTCTCTGCATCAAGGAACTATAACCAAGCTCCCGTTGCCCCCCGCCCCGATAGCTGACTCTGCTCACCCATATTAAACACATCTCAGTGACGGTGTGACAAAATAAAAACCAAGATGTCTGCCAGGTGGTCAAAAAGATGACAAAAATCCTCTTCTCGACAGTTACTGCCACACCGATGTCAGGAGTTGTGTCTCCCAGAGGGAGCAGTGGTCTGGAACCGAACACCTTGAAGGTCTGTGAAGCAGCAGAGGGACCAGCTGTGCTGCTTGCCCTGCGCATTCCGAGGGGCTCTCAATGGTGCCATCCCGGGTGGTGCCAGGTTTCCGGCCACAGACTTGCTCAAAGGACACTAAGTTGCATGTGCCCATCTCCCTCCCCTCAAATCCGAGCCCATTTCTTCCGTGAAATATTGATTCAGCTTATCCAAGCCAGTAGCCAATTTGCAGATCCATTCCGTACCGTAAAACCGTCTTTGCTCTTATTTTAACCTTACAAGTGATTTCTTGGTTTACAGGTAAAACATAGCGTTGGGAATGGACTATTCTGCTTTGCCCAAGTATGCAAAGATAAAGCACATTTCATGGAATCCAAGGTGCTATTCTTGTAAGATACACTCATATCTGGTGTGTTTTATATTTTTATTTTTAACGTACTACTGACAACTGAATCCAGGGCCTTGGTGCTGAGCTATACCAGCCTCCATACTTTTGGTGAGATAAGGTCTCACTAAGTTGCCAGGCTGGGGTTGAACTTGTGACCCTCCTGCCTCAGCCTCCCAGAGTACTGGGATTAAATACATGTGCCATCATGCCTAGCTCATATCTGATGCACTATTAAGAAAGAAAAAATCGGGCTGGAGGGTTAGCTCAGTGGTTCCGGCACCTGCCTCGTAAGCACAAGGTCCTGAGTTTGATCCCCGGTAACCACATACAATGCTGGGCGTGGAGACTCACACCCACCACCAATCAATACCACATATCACAGTGTCAGGCATGGTGGCTCACGCCTGTCATCCCAGCACTCAGGAGGCAGAGACAGGAGGATTGCTGAGTTTGAGGCTTGTCTGGGCTACATAGTGAGCTCAGAGCCAGCCTGAACTACAAAAGCAAGACCCTGTCTCAAAAAAAAAAAAGAAAAAATCTGCCAAGTAAAATAACCTCACAATTATTTTCTTATTTATATAATTGTTTTATATTTGCTGACCAATGTAGATATTAAATATTTATCATATGTCATAAAATGTATGCAAAATTAAACTTCTTCATATATGGTACATAACACCTCTCAGTTGATTTTCAGCGAAGTGTTACCAGTGTCAGTTTCTGCATGCAATTGTCCTATGTGCTGTCAGTGCTCTGATAAGGCAGTGTACCCTTAGCATGCATTGGATTTTCTTTCCAGCCCCAACCCCCATCCTGAAGTTGATTGTTCATTTAATCCCTTGATGTTCTAGTAGCATAATTTTCTACATACACAGCAATTTTCTGTGTCGAGGTCAAACCGTTTAAAAGAGTTTCATAAGCGGTTGTACTCAAGAATAAGTAGTCCCACTTCTGCCATCACTCAATAGAAGGGATAAACTGTGACAAGTTGGGTGTGAACATGCACAACCGTGGTATGTTCTGACCACCTGTCTGACTGTTAAAACTAATATTTCATCAAAGTCAAAATGTGTAAAAGATCAGCTTTGGAAAATTAATAAAACTATAATATGTACAAGAAAATTACCAGTAGCTTGTTTTTCAGTACTTAGAATTGATGAGCTGCATTCCAGACTTTCTCACTTTTGGAGACAGGGTCTTGCTAAATCGATAAGTTGCCCAGGCTTGATTCAAACTTCACCATCTGCCTGGTTCAGCCTTCTAGACTGCTGATGTGACTGTTAATCCTGACAGTCAACTTCACTGGTTTAAAACATACAGGCATGTACTGTTCCACATGTTCCTGTGTGGGTCATGGAGACATGGCCTGGGGCTCTCTGTCTGGTCCCTCTTCCATCTCTCTCAGGTATTCTTCCTCACTCCGCTTTCCAGCTCCCGTCAACAAAGCAAGTTTACTAGGCCCTTTATGCCATGATGTTTCTGCCTCTAGCCTGCTGATCATAAACTGAATCTCCTGAAACCATGAGATAAATTTTAGCCTTTCCTCCTTTAAGTTGTGGGTGTTGGGTGTCGTGTCTCAGCCACAGGAAAGCTGAGACAGCTGAGATTACAGCTGTGTGTCACCATATCTGGCAACAGTAGCATTTTGTTGGTTTGAGGGTTTGTTTGTTTGTTTGTTTGTTTGTTTTTGCAGTACTGGGGACCAAATTCAACAGTGCACTTGCGAGGCAAGCACAGAGCCACTGAAAACTTGAAGGAAAAAAAAGCCCTAAATATCTCTCCACAATAGATCTTAATAAATTAGTGTACCTTCCCACAAAGGATACTGTACTTCCTTCAGAGAGAATGATGCCCACAGAATTCTATAAAGGCACATTTTCAAAAAACAAAGCAGGGGCCAGTAATTTGGCTTAGTAGTTCTGGAGTCTGCCTCACAAGCATGAGGCCCTGAGTTCAATCCCTGCCGTGGTGGCTCACACACATAGTCCCAGCAATCAATACTGCACACCACACTAGCAGGTGGGGTGGCTCACAGCTGTGATCCCGGCACTCAGGAGGCAGAGGCAGGAGGATTGCTGTGAGTTCAAGGCTTGCCTGGGCTACATAGGGTGCTCAGGGCCAGCCTGAACTACAGAGCAAGACCCTGACTCAAAAAAAAAATTAAAGAAAGATGTTTAAAAAACAAAGGTACCTTGAACTATCATGGGGAAATTTTGAATTCATATATACTGTATAGTGATGTCATATAGAAATAATGACAATTTTAATTTAATCATCTTTCTCCTCTTCCATACACTACATACTAACAAAGATCACACTACTTCTGAAAAAAAAAAGATTCACAAGTAGAGCAAAAATCCAAAACACCTATCAGTGAGAAACATTGAAAGCAGAAACATCTGATGTGACTTGGTGCCAAATCACAGCATGTTTCTTTGCAGGATTAAAATTCAAAAGTGAGATTATATGGGATTATATATCTTATACATTTACTTGAAATAGTAAAATGTGATGACATGTGTATATACATATGAATAAGTTTATTGTTATACACTCAGGATTTTTGTATTTTATGTGTATAAATTACACCCCAATTTTAGAGACAAGCTAAATCTTGTGCTAATGTAAACTGAGTTTGTTGTTGTTGTTTTTGAGACAGAGTCTCACTATGTAGTTCAGACTGGCCTTGACTCAGGCTGATCTCAAACTCATGATGGTCCTCCTGCCTCTTCCTCCTGAGTGTTAAGATTACAGGTGTGTCTCTTGTTCATAGCAGCTCAGTTCGTGATAGCCCAATCAGAAACAACCCAAATGCCCATCAACTGGAGACTGGATAAAGAAGATGTGGGGTTTTTTTATAAAATGGAGCATTACTCTGCCATAAAGAATGACAAGTTCACTGATTTATGTGCAAATGGATACACCTGGAGGACACACTAATAAGTGAAATAAATAAATCACAGATATGCAAATACCAGATCTTTTCTTTGATATGAGCACCTGTAGATGTAAATGAGTTATTGAATGTATGATAGTTTTTGTAAAATAGGAAATATGCAAAGGGAATTTGGTGTGGGAATGTAATGAAGGGAAGGAATAAATATGATTCCGAAAGAAAATAAAAGAGCATGTATATAGGAGGTGGGTGGGTAGGGATGTGAGTAAAAATGAAAATTAACTTGTGTCATATATTGGTACAAATTCCCCAATGTTTTGTGTGATTGTGAGCTGTATATAAAATGTACAAATAAAGAATTCAATTATTAAAAAAAGATCACAGGTGTGTGCCATCATGACCAGCCAAACTGAGTTTTTTGTTTTGTTTTGTTTTTTGAGACAGGGTCTCACTTTGTAGTTCAGACTGGCCCTGAGCTCACTATGTAGCCCAGGCAAGCCTTGAACTCACAGCAATCCTCCTGCCTCTGCCTCCTGAGTGCTGGGATTACAGGCGTGAGCCACGACACCTGGCATTGTGTTATGTGGTATCGATTGCCAGTGAGCATGAGTCACCATGCCCAGTATTGTATGTGGTTACCAGGGTTTGAACTCAGGACCTCGTGCTTATGAGGCAGGTGCTGGAACCACTGAGCTAAATCTCTGGCCCCAAATTGAGGTTTTTTTAAATCAACCAACTTAAGACACTTTAATAGAAATAGAAAATAGAGACATAGTATTTCAAAAGCATACTGGCATTAATATCTTTAAAGCATTGGAGTTCCAACAAAATGGCATTGCTAGGGAATCTAGCCAAGGTCTACAGAAGGGAAAAATCCAGAGATGGAGCTGGGGCCATAGAAGTTGGTCCATTTTCTCTGGGGGACATTCAGTGATTCAGGAAAAGACAACTGAGAATATAAGAGGCTAAAAAGTTGGAACATGTTTTTGGTGACCTTACAAAGCAACGGCATGGAAGACGGACCCAGAACCCACCAAAGCAGTTGTACTTAGGAATGAGAGAACCAGGTTGTTCAGAGCCACAAAAAAACAGCTTTAAATAATCTCCATACCTGCAGGATTGCTAGAGCCTTGGACACATTACAGGAGCAAAAATGAATCCTCTCTAGAAGAAAGACACCTTCCTAGGTAAGAAGTTATTAATGATTAAAAAGTATTTCTGACCCATTGGCTCAGATACTGCTAGTGGCCTCCTGGAGCACCAAAAAGGTGGAAAATGTACACGTAGTCCAGGGAAGTGTGCAGTATAATTTCACTTACTAGCAAAATGTGGTAAAACACTTTTCAAGATTTGAAATGAGACCAACATCTTTACTTCTATCCATCATTGCAGTGGGAGAAGCCAACGCAGTAGGGCAAGAAAAGTAAAATGGAATGTTAGAGGAAAAAAGAAAATAATTTAGTAACATATTTTGATTGCACAGAGAGAAAATCCAAAATAATGTATAAGCAAATTGTCCTAACTATCCAGGAACTTAGCCATGTTGCTTGAGAAAGGTAACTACACAAAAATCAATAGCATTTGCATTTACTAGCAACAAGTTGCAAAGAATATCAAATGCCTAGGAATTAGACTTGTAAAAAATAATAAAATATTATTTTAAAATATGAATGATGTAAATGAAGCTATAGGTTAAAGTCATGGATCAGAAGCCCTATCTAGTTTCAATATATCTTGATTTTTAATTCACACACATTAACGTATAAGGTGTGATGTGACATATCCATATGTACTATATGTACAATGCATAAGGAGCAGGATAACTGTCATATATATCACCTCAGTATTCACGCTTTGTCTTCTTACCATTCAAGATCCTCTCCTTGCTAGGAGGACATTATTTTAATTTCATTTAATTTTATAGACAAGGTCTCACTATGTAATCCAGGCTGACCTCAAAATCACAGCACTCCTCCTGCCTCAGCCTCCCAGACACTAGGATTACAGATGTGCACCACTATGCCTGCCCATGACATGTAGTTTAAAGACACCAGTGCTTCCTAAACTGATCTGTAGATTTGATCGGATTCTACTGAAGAACTTTATAGGAGCTTCTCCCTAAACCTGTGTGGAAAAATCGTTCTGCTGCAAATGATGAATAGCGGAAGTCAGTGTGAGCCTTGCAAATTTCCAGCTCATATAGGGAAAGCAAATGATCAGTGTGCTCCCACACTGTGTCCTGGAATTCCTCACCAAATCTGGCCTGAAGCCACATCTACTCTGGGCTGTTCTGAGCCAACACTTAGATCCATTTGAGAAGAGTAAAGCAAATCTATTCTCAGGAGTAACAGGACCCTGCTGATGGCCAGCATGGGCTCTGGGAATCCCCAACAACTTCACTGTACTTTTCTGTGCTTAGTATCCCAAGCACTGCTGCCTAGCCTTATTTCCTAGAAGCTAAATTGGAATGCTTTGCTTGGAAGCAGACTTGTATCACAGTCTGACACTTCTTGCAGCCTTAGCAATCTCCTTTCCTATTTTTCTCACTTCCAAGTAGGTCTAAAGAAGATTTATTTACCAACTTTCAGTGCCATCATGGGAACATAGATTAACAAAGTAAGTATTTAAGAAGAAGGTGGGAAAATGTGGTCTTCTTAATATAAAGATCTGTTATAAGAAAAATCATAAGACAGTGCTGTTTTGACACAGGGTTGGCCAAATAGACCAAAATAAAAGAATAGAGAGCACAGAATTCTTGTAAAGTACATGTGTATGTGCACGCGTGTGTGCACACACACACACACACACTACTGATATTTAACAAAGGCAGCTTTACAAGAAAGTGGGAAAATTTTTAATATTTTTAATCAAGTTAGAATACTGGCTATCTGTGAGGAAAAGCAAGAAAACCATACATTTCACATAAACAGTCAAGTCCAGGTGTGTTGTAGATGATATATAAAAGATACCATGGAAGCTTCTAGAAGATAATATGGGATGCCATCTTCTTGGCCCTCGTGTAGGGAAAAATCTTATTTATCAGAATAAAAAAAGTACCAACCAATAAAAAATCACTTTGCAGACCCCAAGAACTTCTTGTCCATCAAAAAACAACTATTTAAAGATTGAAAAGACAAACCATAGAGTGGGAGAAGATATTTGTAACACAAATAACTGACGATGGCAGTGTATTCAAAAGAGTAAAAATTTAAAACACAGAAAAATGATCCAAATCTTCAAAGAGATAATTCAGTCTTCTTCATTGTCATATAAACGCAAACTAAATGGACTTAAGTCTGAAATATGACTTTGGGCCTCTAAAACACACAGGAAGTAGAAAGGGAAAAGATTGATAAGTATACCAGGGTTAAAATGAGTGTACAAACAGACAGCCTTTGAGATGGTGGATCCATGTTGTTTGAATGTTGTAGTTTGGGTCTTGAGTGTCCCCCAAAGGTTTATGTGCTGGGGGTCAGTTCCCAGGCCATGTAGGAGGTGGTGGGACATGTAAAAGATGTGGCCAAGCGGGAGGTTTGGGGTCATGGGGGGTGTGGCCTCACAGGGAATTGTGCCACCCAGCTGTCTGTCTGTCTCTGTCTCTTTAGTTTTCATTTCTCCACCACAAGATGAACATCTTTGCCCCACTATAACCTCCCACCATGAGGTGCCATACAAGACCCAAGACACTGGGCCAGTCAGTCATGGACTAAAACTGCCAAAGCTGAGCCGAAATAAACCATTCATAACAGCAAACTGGATTGAAGTATTATGGTGATTTTCTACTATGAACCTCTGTACCAAAATGCAAATAAACATGCAGATTCATGTGAATATCTGTTTGCATTTCTCAAACATGAGTCAGACAGGTGCACAAAAGTCCAATAAAATCCCATTTAAGGAAATCCAACATTAAGCAAAATCAACTGTATTGTTTAGAAATGAGCATGGTAACATTATGAAGAAGAAAAGTGTGGTTTCCATAAAGTCAGGACAGCAGAACACTGGGGGATGGCAAGGAAAAGTGACTGGGACCTGAAGCTGGGTTTCCAGGACACCAGCCAAGACTGATCACTACATGTGTCTGCTTTCCAATAACACATGGGCCTGTAAAAGTCTCAGGGCTAGGGCCGGAGGTTTAGCTCAGCGGTTCCGGTGCCTGCCTCACAAGCACAAGGTCCTGAGTTCGATCCCTGGAAACCACATACAATGCTGGGCGTGGTGACTCACACCCACCGGCAATCAATACCAGCACAGTGCCAGGCGTGGTGGCTCACAACTGTAATCCCAGCACTCGGGAGGCAGAGGCAGGAGGATTGCTGTGAGTTCAAGGCTTGCCTGGGCTACATAGTGAGCTCAGGGCCAGTCTGAACTACAAAGTGAGACCCTGTCTCAAAAAACAAAACAAAACAAAAAACTCAGTTTGGCTGGTCATGATGGCACACACACTCAAAAATTTAAAATAAATAAATAAACAAACAAATAAAAATAAAAAGTAACACTCAGGGGCTGGCCAGCCTGAACTACAAAGCGAGACCCTGTCTCAAAAAAAAAAGTAACACTCAGTTATGGGAAATTGAATCAATTAGTTGAAAAATGTTTCCATTCATCTTATTAATGGATTCATTTCTCAGTTTTTAATTTCATGTTTATTATTTATAGAGTTTTAAAATATACTTAGGTTGTTTCCATCATGTATATACAAGCTTGTATTCTAACTCAATCCAGGACAGATTTTTAATTCTTTATCAGATTTATAGCCACAAGCATGTGTGAATGAGTGATTTAATTATCAAGACCTGGAAAATGCAAACTAGAAGATTTTCAAACATAAAAATATCTCAGATGGAATCCTGCAAGATACATGTAATGGAAAAAAGCATTCAAGAAGAAAAATCATTGACCTAAAATTTAACTTGTAGAGGCTTTTGTCCACTAATTTCAAATAGACAATGGAGAATACCAGACTACTATAAAATTTATACTTCTTTGACTACAGTTCAAAGAGTGATGTAAGAGTCTTAGAATGAAAAGTTTCAGTAAGTCAGTTACATTCTTTGCAACTATGTAAACTAAAAAAATTCCGACATTAATTTTAAAATGTTCACAAAGGTATGTAGCATTTTAAGCCTAATGGCTTAAACAGACCAACGCTTTATTCTCTTACATAACAGAAGGTAGAGGCGACCCTCCAACATTGTATGGCCCCTCCTGGAAGTTGGCAGAGGCCCAGGGTGCTCAGTCTTTGTTCTGCTGTGCTTGGAAGGTGGCTTCCACCCTCAAGGCTACATTGTGGCTACTGCGGCTCCAGCCATCGTGTCTATGGTTGGCAAGTTCCAGGGAAGAGCCATGACAGCTTTACCAGAAGTGCTACCAAACCACATCTCACCAGCCACTCCTATCCATCAGGGAAACTTGCAAATGGAATTTTTCTCCTGGGTACATTGCCAGGAGTCCTGTTACCAAGGAGAAGATGAGAACCTACACTCAGCAGGCAGCTCAGTCTTCTTAGCAATCTGCCACATACAGCACAAATCCAGGATCATTACATAGGAAACGTACATGGGGTGTGGTTATTGATACAGTGGACCGTTAAGTTACAAGAGGTCTGACATATGAACAACTTGGGTTATGACCAGAATTTTACTTTTAAATGAACAAAGTCTTGAGTTATACCCGAATGCTTGCTGCTTGTACTTCCAGATGGTCTCAGATGCAGATTTAACCCTTAAAGAGTTCTGGAAGGAACATGACAACATCTTTTCCCATGAAGTTCACTGAGAAATCCTAGGCCAGTCTCTAAGGGCACTGAGATCTGCCTGTGTAGAGAGACTTGGAAGGCTGCATAGAGGAGCCTGAGCCTTCCACTGACTAGCTTGAGTTACAACCAGCCCATGGAAACAACAGAGTTCATAAGTCAAGGGTCCACTGTGTCTGTAGAAAAACATTTCCCAGTAGATTCATGGTTTATGATTGGTGGGGATTTCGAATTATTTTTACTTCTTTCACTTCGCTATAATGACTGTGTTACAATAAACATAATCACTCTTAGGAAAATATTACTGTTAAAAAGTGGCAAGCTTGGAAAGTGAAAGTAAAAATCAAAGAAATTTTAATCAACAGACCCGAGTTTATATTTCAGTCTGGTAAGAAAGTGCATCAGGCCAGGCGTGGTGGCTCAAGCCTGTCACCCCAGCACTTGGGAGGCTGAGGCAAGAGGATTGCTGAGTTCCAGGCTTATCTGGGCTACATAGTGAGCTCAGGACCAGCCTGAACCACAAAGGGAGACCCTGTCTCAAAAAGAAAAAAAAAAAAGAAGAAAAAGGAAAAGGAAAATGCATCAGGCTGGAACCCACCTTCATTGCTTTAGACACAGGAGGTGGACAGTGACTCCTTCAAGGCGAGAGGCTTATTCCCAAAAGCGTCCCAGCCGACCTCTGCACTGTCGTGCACTGGGCACCAGAGAGAAGACAGACTTGCCCCCACTTGCACACTGTGATCACTCTGAGGCTCACCTAGGTCTGGGGAGCCCCCTATCCACACACCCCAGTGACCACATGCCCTTCGGTGTGCAGAGAGCTCATGAAAGCTTGTGCAAAAGGGTCGTGCACCTGGATCACTTGCACAAGGCCCTGAACGTGGAGCAGGTGAGGCCATTGGCTGTGGACTGTCTGCTCTCGTGACCCTGCCGTTACTACTACTGGCGTTTCTCCCAGTGTCACACTGTCCCCAAGCCACAGTGGGGAGCTGTACTTCTGTTTTGTAAGAAAGAACTGAGATGCAAACCTTGGTGTGCAGTCCGCAGGGAGCCTGGCAAGGCCAGTAGGCTGCCTTCTCCCTCCAAGCCTCCACCCTCTAACCCTGGGTAGAGACACAGACTCTGAGGCTAATGTGTACCTGGCAGGGACTGCTGGCATCATCATTCTTTGCACTCTGCCCAGAGATGAGCCGCCAGGTCTTCGACCGAACAGCAGGATAGAGAGCGCCACCCCGATCTCCTACCTTACGGCCCCAGTATGTGAGCTGCTTCCTCCTCTCTGGACCCCAAATGCTGCAAACCGGAAGTGCTCCCCAAGGACTGAAAACCCAGCTTGTCAATCTCCAGGAGAAGCAGCTGGGCATCTCAGAGGGTATCCACTGAGAGAAGCTGCTGGGCACTTCTGTGCCCTCCCCAGCCTGTCAGACACCCACATCAACCAGAAAAAACTCAAGCTCAGGCTCCAAGGTAGTGGGGAGAAAAGCTGCTTTTGACCGGGCTTCCCGTGTGAGATCCCCACGACCCTGCATTCTTCCGTTTGGGATCTTAAATGTCCCCCAATGGTGTATAAGCTAAGGGTTCACCCATCAACCTGTGGAGCTACTGGGAGGTACACTGGTTAGTCTTTGTTGTCATTGTAACTGGATTAAGAGACTCCTGGGGAGGCGGCTGGGCTATAAGGGCATTGCCATCTTGGTGGGTTCCCTCATGAATGAGTTCGTAGCCAAATGGGCTCGTAGGAAGCTGGGCCTACTTGGAGGAAATGGATCATGGGAGTTTGAGCTGGAAACTACATAGTCTCTGGTCCCTTCGTTGCTGGCACTCATGAGTTGAGGAGCTCTGTCCCGCCATGTCCTTCTACCATGGTGTCTCTGCCTGGGAGCCAGCAGCCATGGAGTGAAACCTCTGGAACCGTGAGCCAAAAGCAAACCTTTCCCTTTGGGTATTAGTCATTGCATCAAAGCAGGGCTCGTTGATGGACAGAATGGGAAGGAAGCCTGTAGTTATACTTCCCTGTGGAGAGGGGAACTGCCTTTCTCACAGGCTCGGTCCTGTGTGGGGGACATCCCGGGCACGCAGACGGATGGAATCCACGAGCCCTGAAGCCTCTCTTGCCCTTTGCAGAACGGGAGAGGGGCAGCGGGATAAGCCAAGAGCAGTGGCTTCAGCAAGAACGAAGGAACTTCATCAGTGCCTGACCAAAGTGATGGTGGTTCATATTTACAGGTGGGCTCTGAGGCTTGAACCCAGGACCTCACGCCTGCTAAAGACGCTCTATATTGCTGAGCGATGCCAGCTTCCCATGGCACATCCAACGTGCCTGCACTAATGGCTGGATGACCTTTACATCCTGTTCTCCAGAACCACTCCAAAGTGGAGATAACATGTGAAGTCTAAATCTGCGGCTTTTGGGGGTTTGGGCTCTGGCCCACGGGCCTCCCCCTCCTAACCGCAGCCTAAAGCTGCAGAAGGCCTTACTTGCTGTTACCCACCATCGCACCAGGGTACCCACCAAACCCAGAAAATCCTCAATGCCCAGCCCAGGTGGCCGAGCTCTGAGTCCTGCAGGGTCGGTGCCCTCATGTGTCCCTAGACCACAGGAAACCAGTCCCCTCAGTGCACTCCATACTAGATTCATGATGCCCACACTCTCTGCTATTGCCTTGGCACCCCCAGTCCTCTCTCCTTGCCCACTGCCGCACAGGCAATGCCAAAGCTAATGCTTCTCCAGGTGGGCCCCTGAGGAGCCTGCCTGCCAGCTCCCCTGCTGGGGACAACCCTGACAGAGCTCTTTTGGCTGCAGACTGGTGCCACCACCTGGTGTGGCACGGAAATGACACCCTCCTTCCTCCTGTCCCGCCCTGAGAGCCTCTAAGGGAGGCCACGAATGTCCAGGGCCCGGCCAGTTTCCTTCCCTGGGCGGGAGACGTGAAGGGACAGATGTCAGGCACAACGCCCACCACTGGGGCTTATCACCCAGCTGGGTGTTTTGACTGTCCCCCAAAATTCTCACCCATGCACTGGGTGTTGGGGTCACTGGATCTGTTCCCGGCCACTAGGCCATCGCTGCCACCCTGAACTGGGATCCATGTTTGTCCTCCCTTCTCGGGTGAGAAACTGCTGTCCGGAGAGCTGAGTAGGCACAAGGTCTCACAGGGGTCCCTGGCTGAGGTCACGAGTGCAAGCCGTGACTGTCCGCGAGCTTCCTCTTTCGCTTAGCCCGGGACCCAGAAAGGAAACCCCAGCCCCCTCCAGCCACAGGCACTGTAAAAGGCACCCAGAGGGTCCCGCCGGTGCTATTTCCCACCAGGAAGCAGAAGCTGGTCTGTGGGGAGAGACGATGAAATGTCACCAAAAAAGCAAAGGCAAGACTCCGCCGGCCAAGCTCAAGCCCTGCGCCTGGCGGCTCCGCCTGCACTCTACCCTCCCCCAGACCTGCTTGTCAGAATGCAAGGTGTGACTTCAGGGTCCGGAAGGCCGCGCCGTGTCTCCAAATTGCTACAAGATCACTCACTTGAAACCAACATGGGCTCTTACATAGCAGGTAACACAGAAAACAAAAAGCCAAAATCTCGAAGACTAGTGCTCGCTTCGGCATCACATATACTAAAATTGGAACAAAATCTCGAAGACTAGCTGACTTGGGGGGATCAGAGAGAACAAAAATGGGGAGGCGAGAAGGAACCAGGACAAGGGCCAGAGAGGGCTCTGCGCCCACTTTCCCAGCTGCAGCGATGCACTGGGCTCTTCCAACCAGACCGTGGCAAACAGCCACAAAACGTCTCCGCCAAACACATGCGGGTTTCACAGCACCTCCGAGTGCCACCCCAGTTCTTAGATCGGGCCCACTTCCACAGCATCCTGCGAGAAACCTTCCCTATCATCGCAACCAGCACCGCTCCGCGCGGGGAAGCGTGAGCTCACGGCTGACCCCTACTGGCCTCATCCCCAGAAGGAGTCAGCGCTGGCACCAAAGCGTTTAGGCCCCAGGACCAGGCTGCCGGCTTCCCCAAGAAGCTGCTCACAGCGCGACAGGCAGCGGTGCTCTGCACGGCCACCCCAGTGCGCTGTCAGTCCCACCTGTGCTTTAATTACGCAGCAAGGACCAAGGAAAGAGCGTCCAGGGGTCTTCTCCTTTACAGAGAGGGGCTCCATGGCTTCTCAGAGTCACCCAGCCGCCAACAAAGAAGCCAAGTTTCCCCATCCCGTGGGTCTGCAGTCGCTCCGGACTCGTATCGGGGCACACGCTCACTGTCCCCTCCTTCCCCGTCCTAAGCATGCTTTCCCACGGAGCTCGGACCGGAGGGATCTGGTTTCATTTCATCAGTCAGCCATTTATGGACTCACTCATTCCGAGAGGCCCGGCTTGCGGGGCCCGCGGCTCAGCAGAGCAGATCTTCCCCATCCAGGGGTCAGCTGGGCCTTTGATGCCAAACGAGATCCAGCTAGCTGATGCCAAGGAAAAATCAGACTTTATCTGGAGAAAAATGAGAAGAAGCTCAAAGAATCGAAGAAAAGCTGAGAACTCGAGTTTCCAAAGGGACAAGCTCAAGGGACCGCAGGCTTTTGAGGGCCCCAGGTAAACAATAAGCAGAGGAATGTTTCTGACACTTTGGATGAATCAAGAGTCAAGGCTGAGGGCCGGAGATTTAGCTCAGTGGTTCCAGCGCCTGTCTCACAAGCACAAGGCCCTGAGTTCGATCCCGGTAACCACATACAATGCTGGACGTGGAGACTCACGCCCACCAGCAATCAATACCACACACCACAGTGCCGGGCGTGGTGGCTCACGCCTGGAATCCCAGCACTTGGGTGGCAGAGACAGGAGGATTGCTGAGTTCCAGGCTTGCCTGGGCTACATAGTGAGCTCGGGGCCAGCCTGAACTACAAATTGAGACCCTGTTTCAAAAAAAAAAAAAAAGGAGTCAAGGCTGAGACCCACAAGGGGAGTGGGATCCCCTGGGAGGCTGCAAAATGCCAGTTGCTGGGCCCTTTGAGTTCTTCAGAACTTGTGTTTGTTGCTGGTCTGGGCACCTCCGGGCCGTGGGCTAGTGGAGTTACAGGAGCCAGGGGTATGATGGGAAATGGTCCCTCTACACAGTACTCAAAGTGAGGTTGGACACTACAGGGTCCCAAACCAGAGTCAGGAGCAGGGACCGGAAGGAGAATGGGTGCTTGGCAGGCAGTAAAAACATGGATGCGCATGGTGCCCTTGACCAGGCATGATGGTTTCAATCTGAAAGGTTCCCCAGAGGCTCAGCAATATGGATTTTGGAGGATGATTAGATCATAGGGGCTCTGACGTAACACACTGACATAATAGTTGATAAGTGTGCGATGAAGAGGACCTAGGAGATGAGGCTGAATTGAGGGGAGTGGGTCATGCAGGCATGACCTTGGGAACTATGTACTATCCCTGGTGCCTTCCTCTCTGGCACTCCTGCCTGCTCTTCTTCCTGATGACCCTAAGGTGAGTGCCTTTCTTCCCCCGCCCTTCTGCCATGCTGCTCTTGCCTTACCACAGCAAGGCTTAAAGCAACAAAGCCAGCCAGCCATGGACCAAACCTCTGAAACCGTGAGCCATTATAAATCTTTCTTCCTGGTTTGACTCACCAGCACTTTGCCACAACAACAGAAAGCTAAGCCAGCAGTCAACTTTAGACTCCCCATGGCCAACCACATCCCACCTGTGTTAGGTTTCAGAAACTGGTGACATTTTTGCCCTTTTTTGCCATATCAGCCCTTTGTGAATATCTCTGACTGCTACTGTCCCATGATACCAACATCTGCTGGGTCACATGATGGACCTTCCCAGGTAGGACAGTGGTAGGGCTCCAAACATCTGGGGCTGACTCTGTGGCCTGCTGATCCCTGGGCTAAACATCTCTGGTCACTTCTGCTGCTCTTCGTGAGGCATGTAGATGAGCTTCCTTGTCTTCTTCTCCTTCTCCTTCTTCTCCTGCTGCTATTCCTTCTGCTTCTTCTCCTCCTCCTCATTCTCCTCCTCCTCCTTCTTCTTTTCTCATCATTGTCTTCTTAAGGATGCAAAACCTCATTCCCTGGGGCAGGCAGCCTGCTCCCTGCAAGCCTGGCATTTGCCAGGCCCAACTGCTTTATTAGAAATACAGCAGCCGAGAAGACAAACACTGGAACTTTAGTGGGAATCAAAATGAAACCCAAGTCTGCAGATGCATTTCTCCAGCATCTAACAGCAGGGCTGTCACCTCCCTCCTTCTAGTTAACATGTTTCCGTGAAGGCGCACTGAATGACATTAGCTTTGTCTACAGCCACATCCTGCCACTGACTTGTTACCATTCTTCAGAAATATCTAGTAACATTGACGATCTAGCCAGCCCTATGCTGAACGTCACAGGGCCCAAGAGAAGGAAGAGCCTCATCTCAGCCTCACAAGACCCACCGTTAGTGTCACTAAAACGCTGGCTAACTGGCAACTGGGGAAGATCTCTGGATCCCAAAGGAGACACCCAAAGCATCGCCATCGTCAACCCCAAACCTGGGCCCCAGACCCTCCACACTGCAGGCGGGGCCACTACAGCTGGAGCTTCCCTCAACTCCAGCAGACGGGCTGGCTCCCCGCCGTACCCTTAACGGGGATCCCGAGAAGTCAGCTCTGAGTCCTAAGCCGAAAAGATCCCCAGCCCAACAGCCTCACTGAACAAAGAGGGGACAGCATGGGAATCAGGACCCTGAACCAGCCCCTCCAGCCCTGAAAACTGTGCTCTGTCCCCTGCACCCGTCCGGAGCGCCCATGGGTGGGGACTAAAGTAAAGAGAGAAAAGACGACACACTCTGTTCACGAACGAGCCACTCGGGAGACACGAACAGAAAAGTGCACGAAAATGCACTTCTAGGTCATCAGTCAATGGATGCAGTGTAAGGGGGGGGGGGGTGTCGCCTAGAACAGAACAGTCAAAGACAGAACATGCTTCGGTGTGGCCAGCAAAAGCCACAACTCAAAGCCCAGGAAGTGTTTATGTTTAAGTTCACTATGCCAAGGGGGTGAGACAAGGAGCTAACTTTTCAGGGTGACGGGACAAGAGGGAGCCAAATGCACCAAATCCATCTCTCGGTCTGATGGTGCAGATTTGACGGCTGTGACAGGTGAGGTGGCTCGTTCAGCTGCTGGCCCAAGCACGCAGGAAAAGGACTCGGGAACAACATCTCTGTGACACCAGAGTACCCCTGCCATGAGCCGCAGCGCAGGAGGACAGGGAGCCACGGCGGGCAGACAGGAAGGGAAGATGGCCGAAGGGGAAGACGGGAGGGGAAGGGAAAAAGGAAGGAAAATCCTCTGCCTTGTGTACCTTGAATTCATGGGGCTCTTTTCATTATAATAGGACTGAGCTTCCTGGGGTGACTGTGTATTGGGAGCCTTCCCATTACCAGGACACAAAGCACCAACACCTACAACTTAAAAGAGAAAGGATGAATTTAGCTCACATTTTCAGTCCATGATCCACTATCTCTTTAGCAGAAGCACCACTGCAGCCGGGAAGCAGAGCGGGGAAACAATGCCGGAGAAGAGCTGAGGTTACCGTATGTATCCCTAAGACCAGGCCTCCGTGACCGCCCCAGGAGCCGGCTTCACTGATCCGCGGGGTGCTTCTTAATCCAGGGACGCTCACATCGGGGCTCGTGGTCCCAGTTCACACATGTGCACTGCTTGCTACCTCCAGACGAGGCTCCGAGCACTTGTGGACATTGGCTTCTCCCAGTAACTGGCTTAGGAAACGTGCTGCCGCTGCCCCGCTCTACAGAGGAGTCAGCTTCGCCACAGAGGGCCTGAGGGGCTTGTCCAGAGTCACAGAGCTGAAAGGAAGGCCGAGTTAGGACCGAATCCAGGCACTCTGCGTAGGAGCCTAAACTGTCCACCCTACCACCATCCGCCGACAGAGCTGAGGGCTTGCTCCAGGGCCCCCGGTTTGCCCTGAGCCTTCAGGATGCCCCACGGTTCCAGCTTCACACCTGGCACACAGAACCCTCCCAAGCTTTCCAACCCGAGCTATGGCTCACTGACAGCACCACAGGCCGCCTCCGTAAACTCTGGCGGTGGTAATGTTTTGTCTTCACGGGTTAGAGAGCTCTGCTGAAGAGCCAAATGGCAAGGGCATACGTTTCTTAAAGGATATGGAATCAGTACATCAATATTGAGTATGAAGCCTATTTTCTCCTCATATTTCCTACTTGCCTGGGTGACATAATGAGGAGGTCCTTCAGATCCTAAACTCAAGGAATGGCCACCTTTGAGGCTAAATGGTGGTCCAGGATGATCCGGCCCGTTGTCAACCCTTCCTGGCTTGGCATCCAGTGGTCACTAAAGAAACATGGGTGGAGCAGATACGATTTTTCCATGCAACTGATTCAGCTCCTAGACGGACCTACAACAATAGATGCTACACAGCTAATAGGCCTTTGTTTTGTCCAGCAACTCAGATCCTGAATGAAGATTCAAATCCGTGATGAGAAGCAAATTCACTTCCTAAGAAATTAGAGGTCCAAGGCACCAAAGAGGTACAGTTAAATTAATTTGGCTTCTGCCAGCTGGCTGAACTAGCCCTCTTTTCCTCCATAGCAGTACTCTTTCTTATGTCTTGGTTACTTTCCTCTCGTGGCTGTGACAAAGTACCCAACACCCAAAGTTAAAGGGACAAAGGTTTATTTGACTTATAGTTCGTAGAGGGTTCAGTCCATAGTCAGCTGGCTCTAAGCCGGGTGGCAGAGGGGCAACAGTGTGTGGCAGCAGAGATGGCAAAAGCGACCAGAGGCCTCAACAGCGTCTTGCTGCCCCTTTTATCTTACTCAGATGAGCTAGGGCGGGCAGCACTTATTTAATGCTAGTGCCCTTGGGCCCAGCCCCACCATGGATCAATCACACACCTCGAAAGAGCATGAAGGGGACACCTAAGGATAAGCCACAGCACATCCTGACTACCTTTGGGATTAGCTGAGGCATTAAGAAAGAAAATACAGGCACCCACGTTGGCCACTGGGCTTCACGTTCGACTGTTCCAGGGGTGCTGTCCCGGCTACTAATGTGCCACCGAGACAGGGAAGAGGCGTGGGTGCCCACCATGGGCACTTTGATTCTGCAGCTGCTGTAGATACCTTGTGGCTTCATTGGGAGATCACTGCCTCTGCAGTAGCTGATGGCAGTGATAAGCCTTTCGCAGCTGGCTCCACGGTCTCCTCTGGGTCCCTCCTCAGGCAGCTCCTTGAGGGGATCTCCCCTGCCCAGGACCCTGTTTCACAGCCTCCGCAGGCCAGTCTGTGCACGGCCCCCCTTCAGGCTGCAGCACCCCAGCTGTATGCTCTAAAAAAGGCCCCCCTCGATGGTGCCTTCCAACCTGTACATGATTGTGTCAAGTAGACCAGTCTGAGGGGGCAACCCTGAGCAGCTTGTGTTGTCTCAAAAAAAAAAAAAAATTATTTCAGTGCTAGAATTCCTGTTTTTATTCTTCTGTATCACTTCAGATTCTCTAATGAAATTTCCACTCTTTTCCAGAGAACATTTTCGTAAGAGTCACACATTAAAAAAAAAGTTTCTGTCTTCTGGTTCTAACCCCTGAGCCATTCTCGGGCCCGCTGTACTGCCTCTCTTCCCTCCCCTGAGGGTCACGTCTGCGGTCTGACAGGTTAGGATCTCTGGATGACCTTCCCCTAGAATAAGAATAGCCTGCCTCCCTGCCCTGCCGCCACTGTGGCCTTCAGAAGCCTCGGTGGGAAGAGATGGTTCAGACCAAGTGTCCTTCTTCCCCAACCTCTGCCCTCACCAGGCCGAGGCCATGGGGCTGGCAAGGGACCTGTAGATGAGAATTGACACGTGAATGTCTTTACGCATTGGACTCACTGGGGATTTAATTCACCATGCAGCGTGTGCACGTCTGCTCAGAGTGAGGCCGCCTTCTCTGAACTAGAAATAAAAGTCTAGATGTTTTTCCAAAAGAGTTACGAATTGGAGCTGTGGAGCGAAAAGGTGAGAAGGAAGTTTCTGGTATCTGTAGACTATCAGCACCTCCATCTTTACTCACAGGACATGTTCACATTTGAGGGGAAATTGAGTTGGGGGGAAATTCCGCAGATCATGGAGTTAAGTCTGTCCCTGCCAGGGAGGCGACCGCAGGGAAAGCCACTTGCTTTAAAATGGAATCGGGGGAACTGCAAGAGAAAGTAATTTACCACTCCTGTTTCACCAAATTGGATCGCTGGTCCCATTTGAAATGCCCTTTATCCTCATTTCAACATCCTCCCACTCTGTAGTCTGTGCTGAATCAGAACCAAACTCAGAGGCCAGTCTCTCGGACAAACTTGCTGAATCTGAAGAAAGAGGTGGACGCTTTCCTCACTAGCGAGTGTGGGCAGAAGAGTGTATGTCAGTCCCCAAGAAGAAGAGGAAAAAGAGGGAAGGGGAGGAAAAGGGGAGCAAAGGGAAGGGGAACGAGGAGGGACAAAAAGGAAGAACGGGAAGGTAGAGGGAAAATGGAAGGAAGGAAGGAAGGAAGGAAGGAAGGA
>PVIC010000491.1:77683-121690 GCA_004025085.1 Thryonomys swinderianus | reverse complement strand
AAAAAAAAAAAAAAAAAAAAAAAAAAAAAAAAAAAAAAAAAAAAAAAAAAAAAAAAAAAAAAAAAAAAAAAAAAAAAAAAAAAAAAAAAAAAAAAAAAAAAAAAAAAAAAAAAAAAAAAAAAAAAAAAAAAAAAAAAAAAAAGGCAGAAGAGAAAATAAGGCCTCAAAACTCAAATCCCAGTATGAGAAAGCATGTAAGATACAATTCCCAGTTTAACACCACGATGATTTCTAACTTGAAAATCAAGAGTAGGCAAGATACTAGAGGCTAGTGTATTGGGGGCAATTGTGGAACCTCAAGAGGTTCTCTGTTTGTCTTGTGGTGGGGCATCAGAGAGCACAACAAGTGAATTTGCAGAATTAACACCATAGGAATATATATATATATGTATATATATGTATAAATATATGTATATATGTGTATATATACACACTCTCTCAAGAGCTGAGCCTTGGCTATATACATTTAAATACATTTAAATCCTACATTTATATATATATATATATATATATATCTGTAGGATTTAAATGTAGGATCAGAGCACTTAGTATCATTATCAAACCAAATGTAGAGAATGTTTATTCTGCAGAACCACATATTTCTTACAAGATATATTTGTATTCATTATGGGTCAGGCATAATTCTGGATTCCAGGTACATAACCAAAAACAAAGTGGAAATTCCTGTCCTCATGGAGCTTAACTCTAATGTGTATTTGTCTTCTCTTTTGGTTACTTACCTTAGGCAAACAAAAACAAAGCCTTATGGGTGATGTAAATTCATTCTTACTAACTTGCATGCCAAAAGCTCACTCAATCAACTACTGATGAAATCCACCATTCTTAGCATGTAGGCATCCAGCCTGTTTGGCAAAAGTAAGACTGGAGAATGAGTGAAATACACTGGGATTAAATTTCTTTGTAATCATGCATGAAATCATCTTCCAGCCCCTTGAAGTTGGTCTCAGCAGAAGTTCATTTCATTTCCACCGCACCTCTCCCTTGCTTACTCAGCCTCTGGTCCAAAATGTTTAGTAAAACCTTGACACTCTTCAACTTTTCTTGCTCTAGGCAACTTACATATAAAAGAATAAAAGACAATGTAGGAATCCTAAGTATGAGTCGGTGAAAAGTGAACCATGCACAGGATTGTATTTTATTAAAAGTATTTTCTTGCCAGGCGTGGTGGCTCACGCCTGTCATCCCAGTACTCGGGAGGCAGAGGCAGGAGGATTGCTGAGTTTGAGGCCAGCCTGAACTACAAAGCAAGACCCTGTCTCAAAAAATAAAAGTATTTCCTTTTTCTTTTTCTTTTCAGAGTAGGGCAGATTACAAGTCAATGCAAATGAGAAGAGCTAAACCTTGGCTTCTAGAAATCACTCGGCAACAGTAGAGGAACTGAGTAGTCTTTAAAATTAAATGCTCTTCTTTTTGGTCACTGTTTTGATTTCAGTTTGGTTATATGAGTTCGAAACACTATGCTAACTGTAGTATTCTCAACTGCAAAGCCCTGACCCAGGGTGGAAGAACAGACAGGAGTGGGCAGGGGGTAGGCAATACAATGCTGGCAAGGGAAGTGGGGCTATATTTAAATTTTTAATGGGCCTGCAAATGCAAGCTCTTAAGTTATGGGCTCAAAGGGAAGTAGTTAGAAAGTACAAACAAATAAAAGCCTGTATTTTGAAAATTACAGCTAACTTTTTGGTTTGTGATTAAATCAAATCCATTGGTTATCTTCCTCTTTTGTTTGTTTGTTTCTTTCCGGATTGATGGAAAGCTAATGCAAGAGGGTGGAATGTAAATGCTTCATGGCCACAGAATGTTGGAATCTCTAGGGGGCCACAGTAGTGCTGGATATTTTATGATTTCATAAATAGCTCACACCAACAGAGCTGTGTGCAAGCACATACCACCCTTCTAGATAACAGCAGCAATGAGACCTGCAGCATGAGGTGACCTCCAGTGTCACCTACCTAGAGCCATCACTGTGAATTCTGGCTAAGTCATTTGTTTTTCCTTGCCACTTGGAAGTAAGCAGACCTTTCAACATCAATTATTCAGAAGCACACACTTCATCACAACCCATTAAATGTCTGGCCAGCTAGAACTCACACATATTCTTGTTTTCCCACCGTAATTCTCTAAACTTGCTTCCATAAGAACATTTCCACTTTCCTGAGATATGAGTCTGACCAGTAAGACTAATTGGGCATGTTTTGTTGTGAATGCGAATTGTGTTTAGTTAAGAATGGGAGTTGAGACCATGTGTTTATGAAGAATTGTTCAGTTTTCACTATGGAATTTGTAAATAAACAGGAAGTAGAGAGCATGGTTTATTAAACATTTGTACATTAATCACACAACCTCAACAATAACAGTATTTTATCAATCCTGTTTCTGTACATCATAGATCTTTTTAGAAAATCATATGCATTCATTCACAACTCTAGGTTTGGATCTCTCATTCTTCAAAAATACTATTAGCATTATAACAAATTCATAATGGTGGCTGAATATCATCTAACATCCAGGATGTGCTTAAATTTCTAAAAGTATCTCAAAGACATATCTTGACAGTTTGCTGGAATCATGATGTAAACAAGGGCCAGATGTAAACTGTGTCTTTTAAGCCTGCATAATTCACAGTGAATTTTCTCTCTTATTTGTATTGCTTTGTTTTTTGAGACAGAGCCTTGCTGTGTTGACCAGGCTGGTTACAAAACTTTTAAGAACAAGTGTTCTCTTGCCTCAGCCTCCTGAGTAGCTGAGATTACAAGCATGTGACACAGGACTTGACTTTTTTCTTCTTTTTATTACATCATTTTTTGTTGTTGAAGAAACCAGACAATTTCCATTAGTTTACTGCATTTTTTTTTTTTTTTGTGGTACCAGGGTTTAAACTCTGGGCCTTGTGTTTCCAAGGTAAGCGTGATACCACTTGAGCTAAATCCCCGGCCCTAGTTTATTGCATTCTTAAAGGATCATTTAAAATGCTCCTCTAACCCTGTCCTTTCTTATAAAATTGCAGTTTGATATATAGGCTTAATCCAATCAGTTCAACTTTCCTGGGGAGAACCATCAGGAATGATGCCATGAATCTTGTAACAGGGCACACATAAGGCCTTTGGATAAGATGGGTCTGAGTTCAAAAGGTTATCATTTGATTCACCCCATAGGGGGTATATCTAAGTATTTCATTATTCACTGATCACCTTTTTGGATCCATTATATCATTATATCATTAGGATTAGAAAATGGTTTTTCTAATCTTTCCAAGATTTCTGACCTTATTAACTTGGATTAATCTATTAAAATTTATTTCACTAACTATCTTGAAATGTAATTCATGTAAATATTTGTTTATTTTGCTTGATGTAATAATTTTGTAGAATAATGCATTGCCTTAGTAACCTCCTAAAGTGGCTGTTTAAAAAATTATCATAAACTATTGATGAATCATGTTTCAGTATTTTTGTGAGGTTAGAATTATTGTGGGAATAGAAATGATAAAATCAATCTTCTTTCTTTAAAAGATACTCTTTAAAATACACACAAACAAATTAGAGTCACTGAGAGGTTATCAGTAAAGAAGTTTGCTTAGCTTTGTAAATCCCAGCATTTTCCAGACACTGTAGAGACAGCAGGCTAAATGTTTGAAGGGGAAGATTCTTTGAAGGAATATGTGGGAATCATTTGTTGATGGGACATTTTCCCCAATACATATTTGGAGTAGATACATTTTATTTCCCAAGGATATACCCAAATCCTAAACTCTGATACTTGTAAATTTGACATCAGTTGGAAAAAGAATTTTTGGAAGTATAATTAAGGTAAGAATCTTAAGAAGAGATCATCCTGAATTGGGGTAAACTCTAAATTCAGGGATAGTTTTCATTATAAGATACAGAAAAGAAGAATAGATAAAGATACACAGAAAAAAGGCAAAAATGAAGACAGAGGCCAAGATTAGGATGATGGGTCTATAAAGCAAAAATCATCAAATTGATAGCAGCCATTAGAAACTAGGAGAGTGGCATGGAACAGACTTTCCTTAGAAACTCCTGAATGAACCATAATGACAACCTGCTTTTGGACTGGTTTCCTGGAACTGTCAGGAAATAGGTTTCTATCACGAAGCCAATTCGTTATAGTAGCTATAGCAAACAAATGCAGTACTTCTGAGCTCTAACAGTGTCTGAGGTGGAGCACCAGTATCATCATTTAGTGAAGGTTTCCACAGATGATCCTGACAGCATGCCCACCAAGAAACACCACTTTTAGTATCTTCAGCTTTAAGAGTTGGATGTCTCTACAGACAACCCAGTAGAATTCTAGGCTCTTTCTGTGGTTTTAGAAACACCAACAAAGTCCCCTGCCATTCATCTCCAACTGTCTGTCTTAAAAGAAAGTGGTCTGAACAAAATTATTTCCACCCTCAGATTATTTTGTTCAACTGAACATACTTCATTTTTTCTTAATTGGTTTCTTTTTTAATAGCCTCATCTCCAGGGATATCTTTTTTCATGTGCTTTTTCTCTTTCAGTCTTTAGATTTCTCCAAGTGCAGCCAGGGATGTCCTCATTATTCTATCAATAATTAATAACTAAAAAAATAAGGCATTTTCTCATAAATATCTCAGCAAGCAAGAAGTTTGCAGGACAGAAAGGAGCTGGTGTATATTATTTTAGTTTTCTTGGTCTAAGAGCTTCTCACAGTGCAGCAGCTCATTCCTTAGAAAGTTGTTCACTAAAGTTTAAGCAAGGTTATTTAGCAAAGAAAATGAAATTTTAGAGAACATTCCAAAGACAAATTTTACCTAATTCAAATTTTTTCCTCTAGCTGAGCTTTCACTCATGAAAAGCAGAATATGTAGAATAAAGTGTAGGAGAGAGTGGTGGCCTGAGATAGTTAGGGAATATTCTTTCCTCTCATGTAGTATTAGAGTTCTGATCAGAGCTCCTGATCTGACTCTTCCAGCTGTCACATCACGAGCCAACGAGGCAGTCAGGAGCTGTCCTGGGCACCTAACTACAAGCTATTATATCATTTATGCAGTTGTTGAAATTGATCCAGAAAAGCTCCTAATATCTGAACTCCTGAGGCAAAAATCAAATTTTAACATAGAGATTCTACGAACTTTAAATATACACATAACAGAATCTAACCAGTACAATTTGGATATCTGTTATCTGAAATGCTTTGAATAAGAAGTTAAGATTTTTATTTTTTCCAATGTTTGGAATGTCTGGATGTATTTAATATGTTAAATATAGGGATAATGTTAAATATATTAAAATACATTAAATATATAAATTTAAATATATTTTAAAAATACATTAAATATAGGGATAAGACCCAAGACTGAACATGATATTTACTCATATTTCATACACACCTATTATACACAGCCTGAATATATTCAATATATTTTATTCAATATGTTTAGCATACTTGTGTTTCAATCGTGATCCATTAAATGAGGTTAATATGGAATTTTCCTTTTATGGTATCATGTCAGTACTCAAAAAGCTTCAGATTTTGGCGTGTTTTGAACTTTCACAGAAAGAACATTCAACTTGTGTAACAGTACATGATTATTGACAAATGCCTCATCCTGCCAGTTAATGTTCCAAAAGCTCAGGGAAACAAACCTTGGACTGAATTTAGTTCAGTTAAGGTAAAGTTCCCCTTTGGGAAAAGTGGAAAAAAATTTGTTTTTATGTCATAGCTTTTGGTTATCTGTACAGTCTCATTTCTTTTATACCTAAAAACAGTCTAGCAGGGAAAGGAGAGACGACAGGGAATGATATACTATCGGGTGCCGAGTACTGTGATAAACATTTGATCGAGTATTGTCTAATGGCTGCTGGGAGGGAAGACTGAAACCATAAATAGCCCAGGTTGCCTTTTCATCCTGCATTCCCTGTGGCTTTGAGGGCCTGTCCTCCTAAGCCTGTGCCCCTGTGTTCCCCTGGCTGACCTGAGTTTGGTGAGTCTCTCAGGCTTCCCCTCTTATAACTCCCTCCTTTTCTACCTGAGAGGGAACCAAATTAGCTTTGCAACCAGACTTAGGTGCTAACAAGAGCATGAAAACAAGCTTCTTAAACTAGGATATTGGAGGACACAAGATTACATTTTGACAGAAATAAATTGCAGTTGAGACATGACATTAAACATTTATTGTTTAAATTGAGGTTTCCTCAAAGTAGACTGTACAAGCATCTTCTGAGGTCTATGAGATTTTATAATTTCCTTGAAGAATATACTATCAAGTATAAGATTTGATATGCTAGATAGAAAATCTTCCCTATTCTCCCAGAAATTATAAGTAAACTTAAGTTGATGGTAAGCTTTGACAATGAAAAGAATGAGTATACAGGGTTCTTGCAGTGATCAGGCAATTCCAATTCTTGAGGGGTAGTAATCATATTCATATCACAAGATGAACATCCCTAATTCAAAAACATGATGCTCAGAATTTGTAGCATTTCAAATTTTCAATCTTCCAATTAGGGACACTCAATTGGTAAAATCTATGCAACTGTTCTAAAATATGAAAAATGTCCGCAAACTGAAAAACTCCACAATCTGAAAACATGATGGTTTCAAATATTTTGGATAAGTGATACTCATCCTATAGTAGCAGTAGTAATAACAACAGCTAACATTTACTTCATATTTTTCTTGTTCCTCTGTACCCATTTACTCCTCAAGATGACTCACTGAGACAGATGTTGACATTTCTGTCGGTGAGTAGATAACTGAGGCTCATGTCATGTTAGCATATTCTGGACACACCCACGAGCAAGAGCTCAAAGTCTCCAGCCTGATGAACCACACACAGGATGTGGGTCCAACAAACCAGTAACAGAGTTGGCGACAACTACTGCTGCCTGGTAAAAACAAGCACCTCTGAGGCTTTTTTTTTCCCCTTTTTTTGAGACAGGGTCTCGCTTTGTAGTTCAGGCTGGCCCTCAGCTCACTAAGTAGCCCAGGCAAGCCTCGAACTCAGCAATCCCCCTGCCTCTGCCTCCGGAGTGCTGGGATTACAGGCGTGAGCCACCACGCCCGGCATTGTGGTATGCGGTATTGATGGCTGGTGGGCGTGAGTCTCCACGCCCAGCATCGTATGTGGTTACCGGGGATCGAACTCAGGACCTTGGGCTTGCGAGGCAGGCGCCGGAACCACTGAGCTAACCCTCCGGCCCCCTCTGAGGCTTTTGTAGGAGCTTTGTTTTCCTTTCATGAGAAAGAAAAACAGACAGCGAGGAAATGGATCCACTGCTGCCAGATTTGAGGAGGGTTATGTTGCTTATCTGTGTTAGTGTTGGGGGAAATATACCAAACTCGAACAGCATGAAATTTATCCTTCTTTCCACTTCATTCTTCATTAGCTTCCTGGTAATTCCTAGATCTCAGTTTGGTATTCATTTAACAGATCTTCTTAAATTACCATTTTATGCATGACTAAACCCTAACTAACCCTGAGGAGGAGAGTGGGGCATATAAAGATTTAGTAAGCTCAGTCTCTTCCCTCAAAAGAAAGAAAACACATATAGAGAAGCTACTTGTGTTCAATGAATAAGAGGCAGTTTCCAAAGGTTTTAGGCTTTCAGAAAGGAGAACTTGTCACGGAAAGAAGAACATCAATAATATTGGTAGTGTCTTCATCTAGCTAAAGACCTGTGTGTTTTACCTGGAAGGACTTCATGTTGGCACATTCATGAAGACACATGTGCTGATAACAGAGAGCATGGAGGGGGTTGACACAAATTTTTACTTTTACAGTAATGAAAATTCAAGGTTTTAAAATTCTACTTTTTTTTTTTTTTTTTTTTGAGACAGGGTCTCGCTTTGTAGTTCAGGCTGGCTCTGAGCTCACTATGTAGCCCAGGCAAGCCTGGAACTCAGCAATCCTCCTGTCTCTGCCTCCCGAGTGCTGGGATTACAGGCGTGAGCCACCATGCCCAGCACTGTGGTATGTGCTATTGATTGCCGGTGGGCGTGAGACACCCAGCATTGTATGTGGTCACCGGGGATTGAACTCAGGACCTTACACTTGCGAGGCAGGCGCCGGAACCACTGAGCTAACCCTCTGGCCCTAAAATTCTACTTCTTAAGGAACATCAAGAGAGCAAAAAGAACTACAGGCTGCCTTTCCATGACATAAAAAAACCAAAAGATAACCTGCCCCAGTAGATGCAAATGACACCCAAGACACCCCAACCATTCACAAATAGCCTCTAAATATTCATCTATCCAAATGCTGTGAGGTTTTAGGTTTGTAAGACTATAGTGCACAGTTTCCTAAAGGAAGGCTCTTTTAACTTTATTCCTTAGGACATACTCAATAGTAGCAGTTTTTAAAGATCTACAAACCTACAAAATCAAGTTTGCCCTGAAACAGGAGCTGTGCATTGCACTGACTTTTTATGAAATAAATATGTGGTAATGATGACTTATCTCAGTCAGCTGCAAGAAGCTACCCATAGTACCTATCGCCACATTTTCACATGTGTTCAGCTCTTATGTGCTGAAACAACTTTAATAGTCATGAATGAAATTTCTATATGTCCACAACCAATCAGTAGATACAGTTCATCTTTACCTCACAATATAGTTTGTTTCAGAAGAGTTGACTATGAAATGAACTAGCAGAGTGAGTCCTGTATTTTCATTAATGATAGTGGCTAAACTGAAGATAACTGTCTACAGGAGACTAAATAGTACCTATTCTTGGATACATTATTCAAGTGAGAGGTCTTTTTCACATGTGATGGATAGTCTGCTTTCTATGCAGATGAACTTGTATAAAAGTCATACGCATCTACCTAAGGCTAAAATATTTTATTTGGTATCCACATGTATATTATTTGAAAAGACTGTCCTTCTAAGTAGTAGTTCTGTGGATGACAGTTCCTTCTAGAATGCTAGCTTCACATGTCCTCTCCCAGTGAGAAGCTCCTGTGTGCAGAAGCTGGGGTTCTCTTGAGTTCAGTGATTAAAGAGTTGTTTTTAAAGCTGTGGCACAAAGCAGCTAATCAGCAGGCTTCAGGCAAGTGCTCAAAGCTCACACTAACTCTGGGACGCTGGCCTTCTTGAATCACCAAAAAGTGTTTACCACCCACTGGGGTCACCTAGGGTGAAAGAATGTTTGTCTTGGATTTCATCCTTAAAAAGTATGTGCTATACTCTGGCAGAAAGGCCATGCTAGGAATCAGTGTGCACAGTGTACACAGGCATGCTGGTATTTTTAGAGAGACCCTTACCCATCCTTTTCAGACTTGAAAAATATACTCTAAAGGTTAAGGCATTCCTAATATTTTCTTATTGTTCAGTTTCCAAAAGAAATACAAAACCTGGCTAAGGGATCTCCATTCCAGAGTTTCAATAACAACAGGTTTAACATGTGCACTGAAAGAAAAAGTCGCTTATAAATAAGTGGTGAATATCTATTTACCACAGAATTATGGCTCAGCAGACTAAAGTTAAAGGAGGGAAAAAATTAAGATCTAATATTTATCTTATGAAAAACCTTTATTTCCAAACCGTTACATGTGAAAGCAAAGCAGTGTATATTAAAACACAAAGATGTGGGCCGGAGAGTTAGCTCAGTGGTTCCAGCGCCTGCCTCGCAAGTGCAAGGTCCTGAGTTCAATCCCCGGTAACCACATACAATGCTGGGCGTGGGGACTCATGCCCACCAGCCATCAATACCATATACCACAGTGCCGGGCGTGGTGGCTCACGCCTGTAATCCCAGCACTCGGGAGGCAGAGACAGGAGGATTGCTGAGTTAGAGGCTTGCCTAGGCTACATAGTGAGCTCAGAGCCAGCCTGAACTACAAAGTGAGACCCTGTCTCAAAAAAAACCAAAAAACAAAAAACAAAGATGTATGAAAATAATGGCAATAATTATCTGCATATTTCAGGCTGGGAAACAGTCACTATAATCCATATTGGAGATAAGTGAACACTGCTGTTTTTTCTTGAATTTTTACTATGCATTATCTACCCTTCATTCTGCTTATCTAAGGAAAGATAGCTTTGCATCAACATTTTCTTTGCTCTCTAGTGTGGGAGAAACCTAATAATGCCTTTTTCTCCATACCTTGATTTTTTTCATGTATAGAGTGAATAATTCTACCTGCAGGCATCTTATTTTCTATGAAGGAAGGAAGGAATTAAATAACATTCTTGGAGTGGTTGGTATCATCTGGAGATTAGTGCTACATCCAAGTCAGGAAGATTTACCCTTTGTTTGGGTGCAAGAAAGAGTGAACGTAAACAGCTTCCTTAAAAGGGATAACAGGAATCTGTGTTTACTTACTGAATCATTTGCTGAATCCTTTATAAACAAGTAGACTGTCAAAACTTCAAAGCCAGCATCAATATTAGAACTATCAGTACTGCTCCCTAATGCATGTCTATAGCTCAAATTCTTTTTTTTTAATTGAATTCTTTACTGGTACATTTTATATACACTTCACAATTACACTCAACATTGGGGAATTTGTACCAGTATATGACAGAAGTTAATTCTTATTTTTACCCATATCCCTACCCACCCACAACCCCCCACTCCTTATATACATTCCATTTCTTTTTCTTTCCAAATCATATTTATTCACAGCTCAAATTCTTATAACAAAGAAATTTGCAATTCACTCTAAGGAACCATTCCTGAAAAGACATACTTGCTTTATGCTATGCCTCTTTCCAGCTGTGTCATCAAGTTGTAAGAGCTTGGTGTTGAAACTATCTGCTAAATAAGAGTGCTTAAAGCTGGGAGCTATTCAGCAGTTATGGGAGCCATGATGGGCTGCAGCCAGGAGTAGGGCTACTACCTAGCTTGATGCGACAGGGTAGTCCTACAACATGTCCCCAAATTAGTCTGTGACATTAATTCTCTAACCTGAGGGAACCTCTAATCTGTTGGAAGGCTTCTGGGAAAGACTAAATATTTATTGTCAGCAATGGCCAAGAAAAATGTCTATTCCTTTGTATCTTTATCTTTCATTGTATCTTTATCTTTCTATGGTTGCTCATTGTCATAGATGAAACTAAATTGTAGCCAAAGAGTATTTACGTTGGGTAAGAAGGACTTCATTTAAAAAAAAAGAAATTATTGTACATGTGCAAAATTCAATAACTGTTCACTAAATATCAGATGTCAAATACTTAATGGATATTGTAGAATATAAGGATTTATAATATAGCATGATGGCTAGGGATAGTACAGTTTATTAATGGGGAGAGACAAAAAACACAAAAATTTATACACTAGGTTGAACCAAATGATGTGATGACTTTATGATTCAAAATCATAAAGTTAAATATGTGTAATTTTCCATTTTAAGTATGTATAATTTCACAATTTCATTGTTTTATTAGAAAAAACAAGCATGAGAAAATATAATAAACACAATGTGGCACCATATACTACTTTATTTTAAATGTATCAGTACTTGTAATTCTCACAGCTACCTTATGAGATGGCTAGTGTTAGTAATTCTGTTTTAGACATCAAATAAAGCAAGACAGAGAAGTCATGAAACTTAGATAAGATTCTGTAAGAGGCAGTCAACAGAACTGGGATGAAAACTAAAGCTATCTGTTCTACTAGCTAAAGTCTTAAGTTACTGTGGTGTAATATCTTTCCTACAGAGTAAGAAAGAGCTACAGAGATTCCAGGGTGGAAGGATGTATCCTTTCAGGGGAACTGGTTTAATTCTGTGGATAAAGTAATTTGTGAAATATGCTTAAAGGACAAAAATACATAAAAGATTGTTTCCAACTGGGAAGAAAGTGGAGAGAACAAATGCCCAAGAAGATATAATAATGTAAAAATATAGGAAACACAAATATAGGGGTGCAAAGCATATAAAGGAGATAGGAAATTGCTGAAGCCCATATTGCAGAACTCTTGAATGCCTGGGAGACTAAATTATTTGTGAGTTTAAAAACAATGGAGAGCCACTGAAGGCACTTATATAGAAGAATCATTGAATTAGCAGTAAGTGGAAGCAGAGTACAGTGTATTGGAAAAGGAAAAAAATAGGAGGCTAAGAGTCCAGATAAGAATACATAAGGACCCAAACAAGGGAGATAGTATTTACTATATTAGTTTCATCTTGTAAAAGTGCTTATGAAAACTGAAAGTGTGAAAAGTGAAACTAATTTATAATTGTGAGGGAAATTATTCACGAATTTCCCAATATTTTAAGGAAATCATTTGTAGTGTCCATCTATTTTAAATATCTTTTGGAGTTTTTTTTTCCAAAACTTAATTGTGATCTCAGTCATTAATGTTCATATACATAATGCTTGTTTTCTCAAAGCCTTTGACTAACTTGTGCTTCAGGGGACAACAAATGAAATTTTAATATTTCATTCCAATTTACCTCAAGGTAGAAATGCCACTGTTACAAAATTTTTTTTCTAATACATGAAAAATTCAGAAGAAGTAATAACCCTTTAAAAATAAGATGAAGAAAACCTTCAGAGAGATGTTAGAAAATACACATAAGAAAGCTATAAATTATAATAGAGAGTAAGTAGGCCTCGCGGTTCAGCTGTAACCTTTTCAGAAGCTCAGCAATTCCAACCTCTTCACAGTGAGCCCAGAGTTCTCACGGGGCCATTCCTTAGGGAGGAGACCAGGCAATGTGCTCTGGTTTGTGGCACAGTGAGTAGGCCCAGCTGTTCATCCGGAATCTTCACAGAGGTCCGGGAACTCTGCCCCAACCTCCACACATTGGTGGGCCCAGAGTTCTCAAGGGACCATCATGTATAGAGGAGGCCTGGCAACTGCATCTTAGTTTGTGGCACAGACCTGCAGTTTGGCTGGGATATTCACAGAGGCCAGTAAATTCTGCATGAACTTCCACACATCCATAAGTCTAACAGAAAAGAGAGGAGCTCACTTCAAGGAAAATTGAAGCCCACTGAAAGAGTGAAGAAAGTCTCTATGATAAAGACCCATCAGACTGCAGTGGCTGGTGATGTGATTGTTCTGTTCAAGTGTCTGTCCTGGCATTCCAGAACTGAGAGTGCCTATGCGTTATTACAGACTCAAAGACTAAGGGCCAATTATACCAGGAGGATGACCCAGGAAGTAACCACTACTGAAGGGTTCTAAATATTAACAAGGAAGATACTTGCCATAAGCATTTTCCAGGCAGTAACTCATGAATTAAACCAAAAACATCATCATCAACAACAACAAAAAGAGAAATGGGAAAACAGTTACATAAGATCCAATCCCAGAATTTCAGATCACCAAAGGGAAGCTAGGGACCAATGAGATGGACCAACCTGAAACTCAACCACCTGCACTCCCTGAACTGGCAACAAAAGATAATGCGGAAAAAATGAAATCAGAAATGATCTCTCAGATTAAAAGAGATAGTGACCAAGGTGAAAGACACAGATAAAAAAAGTAGGGGGCCTAAGGAACATGATGGAATCCCAACATAGAGAACAAATGGAATCCAGTAAACAAATTCAGAAGGAAATTCAAGAGATTAAAAAGTCAACTAAAGTTTGTAGAGTAGAAGTAGCAAATGCAAAAGCAGAATTTCAGATATAGAAGACCAGACTGCAGATAGTAACTAGGAAAGGAAATATTTCCTAAAAATAGTAAGGAACCATGAGAAATCAATACAGCAGGTGCCAGATGATGGAAAGAAAAATAAAGCAAGACTGACTGGAGTCAATGAGAAACATAAAATAGTACAAATGACAGGAAAAAAAAAACTGCTTGCAGATGTAATGGCAGAAAATTTCCTAAGCAGGAGAAAAGACACTGACATACAGATAATTGAGTCATATAGGACTCCAACTAGCTGGGGTAGATTTTTTTTTCCTTTTTAAAATCCACACCTAGGAATATAATAGTCAAGATTCTAAAAACCCAAAAGAATAACAAAATACTGAGAGCAGTTAGAGAAAAGAAACAAATCACACACAAAGGAAAACCCATCAGAATGACATCAGGCTTTTCAATACAAACCCTCAAGTCAGAGAGCTTGAAGTATTTCAACCCCTAAAAAGAAACAACCTCCAACCTAGATTTATGTATCCCGCAGAACTATCTTTCAAAGTTGATGAGGAAATACGATGCTACCATGACAAAGAACGCCTGAGAAACTTCATAAATACTAAACATGTTACAAAAATTTCTAAACAGTACCCTAGAAAGAGGCAATGAAGTTTACAACTCCATGAAGTCTAACAGACTGAAGCCATTAGGCAAGGCAAGAAATTAAATGGAAAGAAGGAAAATTTAAAAAAATAATAAAAGAGCCAATAGAGACTATTGCAACTATTGTGGAAATCAGTGTGGAGATTCCTCAGAAAACTAGGATTAGAGCGCCCACTTGATCCTGCTGTTTCCCTGCTAGGTATATCCATGAAAGGACTGAAAGCATCAGACCACAGTGACATATATGCATGATGCATGTTTATAGCAGCACAGTTTATACTAGCTAAACTTGGAAACAGCCCAAATACTCATCAACTGGAGACAGTATAAAGATGTGGATTTTTAAAAAAATAAAATAAAATGGGGTATTACTCAGCCATAAAGGATGATACATTAGAGACATTTATAGCTAAATGGACGCACCATGAGGCCACACTCATAAGTGAAATAAATAGGACAGATAATGTAAATACCATATAATTTCTCTGATATTAGAAATTGAAGGTGTAAATGAGGTCTAGAATATATGAGAGGTATTGTGAAATAGGAAGAAAATGTTCAAATGGGAAGAACTGAGTGTGGGGCAGGGGAAAGCAAGGAAGGGAAAGAAAAAATTTGATGGCAAAAAAGAAAAATACAGAAACAAAGCTTAGATTTAGGGTACGGGGGATTGAAAGGAGGGCAGGGGAATGGAAAAAAGTAAGAATCAAAATATATCACGTACAGGTTCAAATTCTTAATAAGAAATGTGATCAAAATGTATTACTAAAATGTACTAATAAACTTAATATTAAAAAAATACCATGCACAGGTACAAATTCTCAATGAGGAATGTGATCATAATGTTTTCCTAAAATGTATCAGTATACCCAATTTATTAAAAAGTTATAACAGTATTTCATCAATTTTGCTATGTACATTAGATTTTCCCATAAAATTAACTCTCTAGGGAGAATATGAGGTCCCTGATAGAACAGTATTGTTGTCTGTTAGGGTAGAGACCTTAATATTGGGTGCACAGCACAGAACTGGGTTTGTGATACATTGACAAGGTACACAGTAGCCCAGGGACATGGTATAAGCATCCGGGTCTGTCACATATGGATGAGGTGGTTCTGATGATAAAGGTGGCTCATGTCGAGCACTTGCCCTGTGGCAGGAGTGCCCTGATCCAGACCATCCCACAGCATGACGTAATTCACCCAGTCATTCCTGGAGCAGAGGACAGGTGACATCTGATAAAAAAAAGCTGGAAGAAAGATAACCTCTTTCCTTGTTAAGGAAGTCATGTCTACATGAGCTACCATTATGTGCATGACAATAACTAGTCTTCTTACTAATCAAGACGGCAGAAAAATTACAACATGCCAAATAACTGGTAGAAAGCTATTTAACACATCTGCCTTGTCTAGATATTGTATTTCAAAAAGACAAGATGATTAACCTTCTCTGATCCGGAACTGAAAAATAAAATAATCAGGAGAAAGCATAATATTTTTTTTTCCTGAAAATAAGACCTACCCAGAAAGCAAGTTCTATTGTGGTTTTAGAAAAGACATGTCTCTGGGTTTTCTGGGTATGTCTTATTTTTAGAGAAGTACAGAGCCATTTGAGGGAAAAGCAGGGGGTGATACCTTATATGTAGGGTGGTTCCTGTGTAACTTGTATACCATTAGCAAAAATTCTTAACTTGTTTTTCCTCATTCCTTTATAGAAAGTAAAAATTAAAGGTTATTTTATTTATTGAATGAGGCTTTGCAATATACTAGCTAGCATAATTGAGGCATAATCAAACAACTCATTTTTAAAACAATATCTCATGTTAATTAGGAGCAGATTAATATGTCAGGTTCTTCGCAGTCAGGAAGATTGTACAGGGTCTGTGGTCTGGCACAAATAATAGATGGATTACATTGGTTAAAAATAGCATCAGCCCTTAATATGGGTCATCTCCAAGGAAATGATGTTTAAATTTCATGTTTGACATGTACTCTGTAATTTAATCATAAAATCCAAATTATGGTTTTTATGACACTAGAATTACCAACATAACAGCAACATAACAGCAATAGCTTAAATTCAATTATGCAGTCTTCCCTTTATTGCATAATAAGGACTGTAGCATATATTTCAACTTATTAAAAAAATCTAACCTTAAAATTTAAATAAAGAAGTACCTACTCTGAGATCAGTGATTTTTAGGTGTTGTAAGGTACTTGGAAAGAGCATGAACACAGGTTTTGAATTTAAGTTGAATGTCATGAATTCATTCATGTAGCCCATACAATTCAGTGAGTTCAATACACAGTGCTGAATATATACTAAATAAATGGAAGAGGTACAGACAAAATTTTATGGAAGCACAGAAGACAAAAGTCTGGGCCTACAGGATTTGGAGAAAGTTTCTCAAAATTCAATGTTTGAGTTCTTGTGGATGATGTATATATATATTGTTGAAAGACAAGAATGGAAGATGCAATGTCATACCAAAGAGAAGAGAGAGCTATATAAGGCAGAATTTTGAAACATACAACAATCTGGAAGGTTATGTTTAGCTTTCTGGTAAATACCTCAAAACAATAACAGTAATGATTTTAAGATTTTTTTTTTAAAAATGGATGATTTCCTAAATTCAACAATTCTTATTCTATAACAATGAATCAATCATTTCTTCTTTTTTCCTTCATTAATTTGGTCTTCACTTACAATCAAAAGCAAAATAAACATAGTCTTGTAAAAAACTAAAAAATAAACTTTTCTTGAATTTTTGTTCTTTAAAATTTTAATTTAGTGACTCTGTCATCAATCTCAAAGGAAACAGGAAATGTGAAGAATAACACTGAAGACTGCCACATGGCCGAAATTCTTACTTGTTTCCAGGCTTGCATTAACTTCCTGCAGACTGGAGGGTGCTCTGGCAGTGGTGGCTGCAATGTCTGGAAGAGAAAGAAGAAAACCACTAGTCATCTCTGTAAAATAAATGATTGTATGTATTTTTGTCACAGCATCCTTTGTGGATGATAAAATTTGACTTGCCTTCTTGCAATACCCTCATTTAAAAATTGAAGTTGCACCTATTTACTAAAAAAAAAAAAAAAAAAAAAAAAAAAAAAAAAAAAAAAAAAAAAAAAAAAAAAAAAACACTAAAAACTTGACCATAGGGAAATCTTTTGGTCTTCATTATCTCTGTCTCATGCTTAGACACAGTAGGGATCAATGAAAATATGTCTTCTTTTATTGTTAAAGTTCAGCTGTGACTATTACAAAAATGTGAAGAAACAAGTTCTTTTTAAAAAGCAGTATAAAAACAGTTCAGTCAAAATAATAACCTACTCCATTTTCAGAAATAAACATGTGAGCAGCCTTGAGAGTGGGGATGAGGGGAAACAAGTGTTGGACAAGAGAGATGGGGAACTTTTTGACTGATAACGAGGAGAGAAATAATTCACTATAAAACCAGATGCAATTTGACTGATACCAGTAGGAAGTTTTATTAAAAATAGTCAAATTTAGAAAACGACCAATATAGCTGCCATTCCGCCTGGGTTGCTTTGCAAGTATCTCAGCTACAAAAACATGTACAAGTATTTCAGCTATAAAAGTGTGTGCCTATTGTCTGGGCTTGGTGGAGAATGTTGTTTCTCCAGACTTCCTAAATCAGATCATGTTCTCTCTGGGTTATACTTAGAGAGGCACTTATGGCCCAGGCTCACCACAAACACTGAGCTTTTCCTCAAGACCAATGAAGCTACTACTTGTCAAATATATATTTGGTCTTCCTATTTCCAGCCATACAGGCTCCTAAATTATTGGAAGCTCTGGACTGAAAAGTAGTTTTGCATGCTATTGAGTTGTTTGGTGGCTTAGTTCTTCCTCTCTCAGGAAAGGGGATACACAGGATCAAAAACAAGTCTTGACTGCAAGTCCATGCCCAGCATAGGCAACTTATCCACTTAGCAAGATCCTGTCTTAAAATAAATAAGAAAAGAAAGAAAGGAAGGATGGAAGAAAAGAAAAAGAAGGAAGGAATAAAAGAAAGAAAAGAAGGAAAAAAAGATTGGGGATGTAGCTCAGTGGAAACGCTCTGAGTTCAGTTCCAGTACCATATACTGAAAAAAGCAAACAGAATACATATTTTCCTAGGGTAAATAATGTATTATATATCAGTTTTTGGTTGACCAGAAACCAAAGTTGCATTTGTAACAATGCCTTCAAGTCTACTTGTTGCCTGGATGTTCTCTAAGTCTCTATTTTTGCATTTAATAGGTTGAATCTCTGTCACCATCACTAATTCCTTGTTGCAACTCAAAGAACATTTTGTTTCATTATCCTGTGCTCCAAGCAGAACAGTGAAATACTACTTTTATCAAGTTTCAATAAATTTATATGACTCCTGTGAAATGACTTGTTTCAGTAACAAAGACGTTCTGAGAAATTTTTGTAACTCAAAGGAAAAGAAAATAAAGTTCATAGAAATAATAATAAAGACAGCAGAAGGACACTTTGGAGGTGATGGCCAGGCTTATGGCACAGAGTGAAGTGATGACTCCAGGGATGTATACTTATTTTCAAACTCATGACTTGTATAAATTATACACATATAGTCTGTTGTACATCAGTCATACTTTGCTATAATGATTTAAAATAAGTTAAACATGGTAATACAAATTTATTGTTACTTTGTCAAAATTACTCAGTGTTTATTTAAATTTTTAGTCTGAATCTGAGAAAACTAACAGACATCAGTGTCCAAGCCTCAGATCTTCAATAAAGTGAACAAGTTTTTCCAGAATGATGACTGAAATGGAATGTGAGGGTCACTTCTGAGACCCCAAGGAGAGTGCCGAGCCAACATCAAGCTTGGAAATTCTTGGGAAGCCCTGGACTCCCTGACTCTTCACAAACTAGGATCCTGTTTTCCTTGCAAATAAACATCTGGTGCTTTCCCCTTTATGGCACATTTGGTGACAGTTTCATGAAGCAAAAAGCCTTATTCAGCCAATGCTCTCTAAAATACGTGATGAATCAAGATATAAAAGGAACAAATAGCATTCTCTACTTGAAAGGCTACAGATTTATGCTAGTGCTGAGAGGATACTGGTTATGAAAGTAAAGCACATTGAACCAAACTGTGCTGTCTTAGCAAATGGAAGTGTCATGCTCAGTCATTAATTTCAGTTACTGTCAAAGCCATGTACCTAAAGCCTAAAGTGCTGATCAGGAAAAAAGAAGCAAATGAACATGAGCAAAGAATCACAACTCCAATTGTAACAAAAACTAATGAGGCCAGATCTGCAGGTGAGGCTCTGCAGGGATTAAACTCATTATTTCCAAGAGATCAGTAAGACTGTCCCATAAGGCCTTTAAATTCTAGTGCTATAAAATAACTAGCTGGAGTCTTTGGGAACTACAGTTTTAGTTAGAGATCTATAAATGAAGTGGTCAAGCATGGGAGGGGCAACTCCTTGAGATGGAGGCTAAATTTGGGATAAATGGCAATTAGGAAAAGAGAAGATAGTGGGGGCCGAGGCAGCCACAACATAAGGTGCCAAGGGTATAAAAAGAGCTGCAATCTGGTGGTTGGTGGATGGATATACCACAGCAGGAAGTGTTATACTGGAGAAGTCAGAGACACATCGAGGAGGTTCTTGCAAAAGAATTTAATTTTGATCCTGCAAAGTTAGTAATTCTAAGGGACTGCTAATCTGCCAGGCTTAGAAGTGCAGCTCCTCTCTGAACATGAGCAAGGTCCTAAATCTAGAACTAACTACAATCTGAGCTTCCTTTTCTATGCTCAGCTGATGTTCAACTTTTTGGATATATATCTGGATCTAGGTTTCTCTTCTTCTTCTCCTCATTGTTGTTAAGCAGCCACTATTCTGACAGTAGGGTAATGGCTTTTCCCATGGAAAAAGACAGTGAAGCATAGTACTATATTTGGAAACCATTCTATGCAAAGATAGGAATGATGCATATAAAGTGCCTCACATGACATCCAATATATAATAAGCACTGGGCAGTGTTAACTATTGTCATTATTATTAGTTTTTAGTTATGACAATGATAATGCTCCTGTAGTAACTGTCATGGCATGTTTATTTCCAGGCTTCCTCTGAAAGGTTGTGCTTTCTTCCTTAGGGAGCTGCACTCCCTCCACCCAGCAGCCGTGGGCACCACTCTCACACCCCTCACTGTAACTGCTTATTGCTCCGTGCCCTATGGTGCCAAATGAGTCCTTTTGGGAAGTGTTATCAATTTCATCTTTCATAATTTGCAGTGAACACAGAGTACGGTACTTAGTGGAATAGTAAAGTTCACTAAACAAGTGAGGCAGATGAAGAGGATAGACAAATTCTTAAATTTTGACTTTTGGGCTACAAGGGAATCAAATAAAAATAGTTTATTATCATCAAAGAATGTCTTCGCTTGAAAATCTTGTTTTTTCATTACTTTTCCTGTTATTTGAAGTGTCTTTGTCTTTGTCTAATTCCTAAAAGTTTTCCTGTTCAAATATTAACCTTTAAAGCTCTGTTCATATCCACCTCTGCCTTCCTATTACTCCCTCTGTCTACCATCTCCATTTCCAAACACTTGTTTAGAGTCCTTATCCCTCTCCAATCTGCTCCTGGGAATGTTCAATTTCAAACTCACTGTTGGTCACACTAATGCTATTACTCAGACCACTGTGCGGTCATTGAGTGCCTGGTTTGGTAGGAAAGTAAAGGAATATGTATGGAATATTTATACTCTGTATTTATAGCATGCTAATATGTACCAGGAATCAGATTAAGCAGATTTCATGAATTTTTCCTTTTTCTTTTAACCCTTCTAACAACACTCTGAATTGGTATTATTAGTTATCTTTGACAGGTAAAGGACATAAAGTTAACTTGTCTAATGGTCAGGCCAATCTGTATGCTACTAAGGTCCCATGAACATGTCTGCTTACATCTCCTTTCATTCCTTTCCATGCCAGGGGACTCTTCTGGTGGAATACTCTTGGGAAACTTCATGATGGTTTCTTGTTCTAGTTAGAGCACCATGCCTTCTCCAGGGCTCTGCGTGTAGGACCTTACTATTCTCTTGCGGCTGGGAATCACTAAGAGATGCATGATCAAGCAGCACACTGAGTTATTCAGATGGTACAGTTATTCTGGAAAGAATATTGGCAGAGCCAGATCACTCAGGTCTTGGGCAGAAACACTCTTCCAGCTGGAGTCAGTCTGAGAGCAACAGGTAAGACAGGAGACACCCTCACTGCCTGGGCTCTTCCACTCACTCTCAGGGGTGGGATCACCAGCCAGTCCTCAGGCCAAAGCTGTTCTGCTGATGAGGACCCCTTAGCAGCTATGTCCAAGGAATGTTTTAAATGGCAATTTTCTGTTTTTTGTGGCTCATTAGATTAATTCTCATTAGATGAATTCTCATCCCCGGTTTCTCCTGAGCTAAAGCATATTATCTCATACATGTTAACTTTTGGCATCTCTAAAGAAGCCTGGGTAATCTGAACAGGAAATCTCTGAGACTTTCAAAGGGACAACATTGCCTCCTTAATCTCCATGGGGAAGTGTGTTTCTTGTGTACTTCAATAATAAATCATACAGCACATTACATAAGAAAGAGAATTTACACAAAGAAATAAAAAGGAACCATGAAGTGATACTGGAGGATTCAAGCATCTCTTAATGGTAAAAGAGCAGCTTGATAGTTAAATAATACACAAGTTGGAGGAGAAACCAGTGTCATGAAAAGAAGCACATGTAGATGTTTAACTGTGTCTGTAGCAGCCATATTTTGCAGTATATGTATTTTGAAAATAGCTCAAGGCAGTCACAATCAGTGTGTTTGAGAGACCATAAAGACCTTCATTTTCATAGGCCCTATCTTTGGCTTAGAAGAATAAATGCAGAAGTTTCTTATTCAAGCTTCTCATATCACTTTCCTGTCTGGCAGCGCTCAGCGTGGTGAGCTTTTGTACAAACATCCTCCTGACATAAGCTTACGCATGCGCTGAGGACATCTGCTTGCAATTAAGAATAGATACTAGAATCTGATTTTTCAAATGTGGTCTTCTGTGCTGTAAGGCCAGTTAAAAGTGCAGTGACAATGAGAATTAACTCATGGTACAAATTCCCCTATGTTGAATGTGATTGTGAGCTGTATGTAAAATGTACCAATAAAGAATTCAATTGAAAAAAAGTGCAGTGGTTTTGGAGGACATATCAGAGGTGGCATTTTCATAAGGAGTGGTGAGAGGGACATTAACATGAATGCTGGGTCTTAGCTGTCCTGCACCTCCCTTCTACAAAACTCCCAAGCAGCTGCTCTGGTTTTCCCTTCCTCATGCTACAAAAGCACTGAAACATCCTGCCCAGCTGTCCCACCTCAAAAGCTGTTTTTCATTATGGAGAGCAGTGTGGGTGTCAGCACCTGGCAAGGAGCAAGAAGCAAGTCCTCTGTGACACACGACAGCAGGAGGCCAGGTTAATCAGTGCACCACTAAAAGGATCAGACGAACTGTGGGGTGGCACTGGGCCCAGATCAATTAGGGAAAGGCCAGTCAGGATAATGTCAATGAGGTTGGAAGACAGAGCCAGGAACTATGAGGTCAGGAGAGAGCACCTTTTCCCAATAATGTTGTTTCACATGCTTTTAGTACCTGTGAAATGACTCACTGAAAAAATGGGTTGATTTAAGTAAACCTAGAGCTGCAGTGGTGACTCATGGGTGGTGTGCTGGAGCTGGCATCTTTTCTCAAGTGCGTTTTCCATGACATCATGTCACTAACTGGAAATCAGCCAGTGGAGGAGTATTTGATCAGCAAACACTACAAATCAAGGCCTTCTACCATGTACTCACATGGAAATTCCATCCTTCCTTCAAGGTCAGTTTGTCTTCTTCATTTCTTCCATTGGGTATCTAGATCTCCATTTTTCACATTTCTACATTTAGAAAAATATCTGGACCAGGCCAGAGATTTAACTCAGTGGTTCTGGCGCCTGCCTTGCAAGTGCAAGGTCCTGAGTTTGATCCCTGTAACCACATACAATACTGGGTGTGGTGAGCCACACCCACCAGCCATCAGTACCATATACCACAGTGCTGGGTGTGGTGGCTCATGCCTGTAATCACAGCACTCAGGAGGCAAAGACAGGAGGATTGCTGAGTTCAAGGCTTGCCTGGGCTACATAGTGAGCTCAGGGCCAGCCTGAACTACAAAACAAGACCCTTTCTCAAAAAAAAAAATTCTGGACAATGACACTTATCATTACTTGGCTTATATCTGACTTTCCCAATGACTAGTGACTCAGGTTGATCGCAAATATGCTTTGTGCTCCTTTTGCCCCACCTTAGCATTACAGTTTTTTAAACATATAGGTGTTCATGACATACTGTGAAGTAAGTAAATGTTTCAAGAAAAATTGAAAGGCATTATATCTTTGTTATTATTTTATCAGAGACTTTGTGATCTCTGGATTTTCAGTTCACACAAAAGAAAAATCATAAAGAATATAAAGTATACCATCAAATCCTACCACACATTGGGACAAGGAATACTCAAAATTGAGCATATTTTAAGCAGTTTTCATGATACCTAGCCTCCTGATAATGTCGGGGTAACAGAAGAAAAGAGTCAAAATAGGTCCTTTAATTTTCTCTGCAGCCTTCTTTCACTTGGATGGATATATTTGCCTGGTTTATATACAGCTGCAAGCTGGTCTTTTAATGCACAGACATATGGTTTTTGTTACTCCTTAAGCTGACACTGGCAGAAGTAACTTTTTAGTCTTGAGGGTTGGCTGGAAATTCAGGAAGTCTCTTGTTTGGACCAGGTGGCATTCAGAAGCACTGCATGTCAAAAGTCTTAAGAAAGCATATGCTTTGGTAGAGGTTTTAAGTTGCATTCTTTCCCCTCAGAGCAAAGACAACTCTCATAAAATGTTGGTCTGGTTTCTGTCACTCTCTTTTCCTGGTGTCACATTTGTGTGTGTGTGTGTTCTGGGAAACTGTGGTTTGCAGATATATAATATGATGTCAGGTGGCAGAGTAAAACAGTAGGATGGAAGACAGTGGCTACCATAGATGTGAAAGTAGTGTGGTAAACCACAAAGATATTTTGTGGGAGAATATTCCAGGGAGAAGGAAGAAAGAATATAGGCAGTGAACTAGCTTTCAGGCATACCAGAGAGGCCCTGCAGTAGAAGCAGAGGGAGTAAGGAGCAAGTAGAATGATTTCAGGGTTCAGAACCACCAGAGACCAGCTCTTACACAGGTCTCCTAGCCAGAGATGGTAGAAGTTGGGACTTGGGATGTTTTGGGTATGAGCTCTGAGGCTCTATGGTGTATGTGTTTATTATTTGGGTCTGAAATGTATCTCAAAGGGCATGTGCTAAATGCTGCTTGCCAAGTGATGGGCTTTTGGGTCATGATGGTTCTAACTTCATCAGGAAATTAATCCATTAATGGAGTTATAATTTAATAACATTATTGGGAGCCGATGGAAATGCAAGAGATGGTCTCGCTGAAGGGAATGGTCATAAGGACATATCACTGAGAATTACTATTCAGTTCCTGTCTTCCTCTCTGAGTCCTAGCCACCAAGAGGTGAGTAGCTTTGTTCTGTCGCACCCTCTGTGCCACAGTGCTCTGCCTCACTGCAAGCCCCAAAACAATGGAGTCAAGTGACTAAATCACAACCATGAGCCAAAATAAACCTTTCCTTCCTCTAGGTGATTTTCCTGAGGTATTTTGTCACATTCATGGTGACTATCAGCTTTTTACTGATCAAACCTAGTACCTCACATATAAGACTTAAAGATGAAAGGGTGCATTTGGCTCAGAGTTTCAGAGCTTTCAGTCCATGATCAGCTGGGTCCAAGGCATAGTCATCAGGGCAGAGGGGAGTCAAATGGAAGCTGCTCACCTCAGGTGGCCTAAAGTAGGGGTGGGGGAGAGTCAGGGGCAAAACTAGAGCTTTCCAGGCCATTCCCCCCAGTGAACATTCTCCAGTGAAACCTCACCTCCTAACAACACATTTATCCAGGACCACATCAATAGATTAATCTCCATAATCCAAACCCCTCTCGATAACCCCACGTCTGAATATATAAGCTATTGGGGGACATTGTAGATCAAACCATAATAGAAAACCAACATAGGGTTTAAATTATTAATTACCTTTAAGTTATGGTACTCGCTCTGGGTTATAGATACCAAGTGCATAGTTGTTTGTTCCACACATACATACTGAATATCCATTAGACACAGAGGTATTGTTCTTGGCATGAGATATGGCAGTAACTAGACTCCATAGGCACTAATGTTCATTTCTTTCTATTCCCTTAAAAGGAGCTTTAGTCCTAGACTAATGCAGCTGGTCAACTGGCACATTCTTGATTTAGGTCTTTGTTCACTTCATACTGTTCTCCTGAATGGGAAGAAATAAAAGACAATCCTCCTCCATAAGATTGGGATTAAAATTTTAAAAAATATATAAAGTGTTTAGCAGAAGGCCTAGCATCTAGCAAGTGTTTGTGATTATGATCACCTGTAAATTTGTGGTATTTATTGTGTATCTTGCTCATATATGTCCTATACTGTATCTTGCATTATTTATTTTACACATGATTATTCTCCTGCCACTTCAATTAGAATACCATCTATTGAGAAGAACCACATTTGATCCTTTCCAAGCCTGCACACATTAGGTCCTCAACAAGAACTTGGCCTGTGATTCTAACAAACTCATTTTGATTAGTACCTTTCAGATATTATTTGTTAATTATTATTAGTAAAAAAACATATTCATTTTACAGATTAAACCTTTCAAATTAAACTGTCACATTTATACATAATAAAAGAAAACAAAAACTTGATACAGCTTCTTTCTAAAAGTTGACTTAAATATTTTGTGTTGACTTTTTGAGTTGCAATTTTGGAAAGGACCTGTTGAAATGCTGCTTTGGAACCAACAGGGAACCAGTTTCAAAAACTATTTTGTGGTAGAAAATGGAAGCTTTACTAGAGCGAGTGGAGATGGATAAGGTCACTACTCCTCATAGACATGTTCTAGGCAATAGTACCTGGTGCTGCAACTATTATTTTTAAGTTTTCCTGTTTCATGGTGTCCTCAATGCTTCTTGGCTAGTGAGGAGCACACGTTATGGGTGCTGAACCTTAAGTTTAAATCTAACTTTAGAGATTTCAAAATGGAAAATTAAACTGGGTATGGTGGCTCACACCTGTAATCCCAGCACTCGGGAGGCAGAGACAGGAGGATTGCTGAGTTTGAAGCTTGCCTGGGCTACATAGTGAGTTCAGGGCCAGCCTGAACTACAAAGCGAGACCCTGTCTCAAAAAACAAAAAAAAATGGAAAATTAAAATTAGAATCAAAATAGTCAATCAAATCATACACACCCTTTGAAGTATAAAATTATACTGGGTGTGAAAAAATATTTTATGATTTGTTCTGGAAGGAATATATTTAAATAGAAAAATAGCTACTTTTGTTTTCTAGCTACAGGGAAAGAAAAGGCTTAAAATAAAGAATAAGAGTTTTGTGTTCCTTGGTTGAATTATTTTTAAAATGATGATAATACGGCAGGAATAAAATCAAAAGCTTTATTGACAATCCATATGTGGCTGTCACTGTGATCATAGATGTCTCCACAGTGTGCCTTTGTGTCAGCCAAGGGCCCCCACTGCCCATAGGCTTTTTGGCAGGACAAGGACACTGTATGGCTTTAAGTGCTCCCTGATTGAATGTGGGAAAAGAAGCAACTAGCCAAGATTTGAACAGAGTTTTTATTGTGCTGAGGCCAGGAGGTGAGTGGAGGATGGGGAAGAACAGGACTCTCATACAACTTCTGCTCTCTACTTTCTGGTGGGTGTGAGCTTAAAAGGCTGTGAGACACCTTTGGCTAGATGGAGCCAGGAAGATCTATATATAATTAAATCATTCAAATTTAAGATGTGAAGCCAATTTCACACACACACACACACACACACACACATGCTGCTTAGGAGCAGCTAGTAATTGGGGGCAAAAAATTACATCTGGACTTTCATACTCTAATTTAAACTTGTCAGTGATTAGGCCTAAGTTGGATGGATAATCTAAATTGCCTAGTTTCTATTCAAGGGACTGAAGATACAGGGAAAAGGGATATAAAAACCCGAAACAGTTGACTATCAACCTCCTTTCAAATGAAAACCATAAGAGGATGTTTCTCTTCTTTAAAACATCCAAAAAGACTAGAAACCTCACCTGGAAAGTGTCCTCTCATTTTGTCTTCTGAGGAATTGAATTCCAAAAATTTTGTTATTCCTGTACCTCTTAAGTCCTTGTTTAAATAAATGCTTCTCTTCTGGTTCTAATTCAGTTGTGGTCTTTTCCCTTCCACTAAACTTTTTCTTGTCAAATTCAGTGGCCCCTTATTTATTTGTTGCTCAACTCTTCAGTTGTATTAGAACTGTAGACAAATGTTTTTTAATCGTGTGCTCTTCCCTAAGCTTCTACAATGTCCAATTTCCTTGGTTTCCTTTCTAACTCACCCACTGTTCTTTCTTGGGTTTATCTATTGTCTTGTTTTCTCTGCCCCATGGTGAACTGTCACAGAACTCCAGTCTGCTTCTCTAGCCCCTTTTCCCCAAAAGAGGAATATCATGACTTTAAATATCCTTTGTGTATTGGTAGTTCTAAATTTCTACCTTCAGTCTAAGCTTCTTCATCGAACTTCAGACGCTACCCAGCCTCTTTAATTTCTTCTTTGGATGTCCAATTGCTTTTTCCATTCTGAAACAAACCTGTCGAGCAGAAAAAACTCTTCCTTTATCTCTGCAATTTGTTCTACTGCCCAACCATGTATTATAGCCAAAAGCCTATGTGGACTCTGTTCACTTCTCTTAACTCTCACCTCTTCTTCTAATTTAGCTACAAATTATGTCCACTCCATTCCATTTACTTCATTCTGTTCTCTTTGTGGTATTATAACTTTCCATCCACTTACTTTTCTCCATTCCCTTTGCTATAGTGCAGCTCGAGCTCCCCTCTCTTTTTTCTGGTCTACCAAGTAGTTTTCCAATTAGTTTTTGTCTTCAGTGAATTAGTTATCAAAACATTAAACCTTTTTAAAGAACACATCAGATCACACTACTTCATTATCCAGAATTCTCCAGTGCCTTCTCATGTAATCAGTCCAAAAGTCCAAAACTCTATTATGTCTACCAAGATCTTCTAACTACTAAACTTGGCGGGTTGCTTACATAGATTCTTCTCCAACCTTCCTCTTTCCTGACAGAAACTTGATTATTTTTAAGCAACCATTCTTTGCCTAGGCAGGTCTGTGCCTCAAGGGAAGCTGTTCTAACCTCGAGCTCCAGGAGTAGGTGTAAGTGGATAGAGACTTTCATTATTAGGAAGTATATGATTGATTCAAAACAGAGAATATGACCCAAGAGGAATCTTACTGGGACTTTCTAGAAAATGAAAGGGAAAAATCCTGGGAGTGTAACACAGACTCCTTGCTTCATCTATTTCATATCAACTTTGAATATGAATCTGGAATACTTAAGAGGAAGAAAAAAATAGAACCTTTGGGATTCAAACATGGTGTTGGACATCGGCAATCCCAGCACTCTGGGGAACTGAGGCAGGAGAATCAGAAGTTCAAGCTCAGACTAGGGAACTTAGTAAGATCCTGTTTCAAAATAAAAAAATTTAAAAGGGCTGGGGATGCAGCTCAATGTGAAAGCCCTGGGTTTGATCTCTAGTATGCAAACCAAGTGACAAGAACCATAATAAAACAAAAACCTTTTGGGAAATGAATTCAAAGTCACCAGATCGAGTTATTCCAAATGCCTGTTCCAGCTGTTTCTCTAATTAAATGAATGAAATAATTTCCTTATTACTTAAGTCAGTTTGAATTATGCTTCCTGTTCCTTACTGATGTTCCTGACCGCTACATTCCAAGAGGGGCCCCTTTGCACCTCTCAGTTCTCACGCCAGTGTTCCTGGACCATTATCCCCCAGCTAAGAAATATGCCACACAAATCCAGCTGCAGCTCTTGCTAGTTCTCATGCCTGAATAATATTTGTGCGATTGGTTTAGGGCTCCGCTCAAACTGTGTCTTCGGAAGGAGACTTGCTCTCACCCAACAGTCTAAAAGAGGCATTCTCAAGTCATTTTTAGGATATCATCCTATTTTATTTTCTATATAGCTTTAATTAGTACTTGTGCTGAGTTCTGTAATCATTTATTTGTATTTGTATCTATTTTCCTATCTTCTCAACTGAATCTAGGGCCTAAAAAAATCTACTTTTCCAGTGTATGGTTAAATATTCACAGATTCGCAGTGAATGGGTGAGAGTATGAGTGAAAGCCTTCCCCTCTAACAGGGAGGCCCTCACTTGCTTCCTGGTTGTTCCTTTATCTACAACAGAGTTAAGAACTGCAGGACATGTGTTCTTATGGTGCGACTGAAATTATAATAGTTTCTTGAATGAGCAGCAAATGAATGACTACCAGTTTGCTCAGTGGGCACAACAGAATCTTTGAATACAAAGAGTTGGCAATCTGAAAAGAGGAAAATCTTTACCCTTTCCTGATAATAGCCTAATCACTTTTCTCTTAGACTATAAGACTTAAAATTTTAGACTTGGGGGCCAGAGGTTTAGCTCAGTGATTCCGGCACCTGCCTCACAAGTGCAGGTCTTGAGTTCGATCCCCAGTAACCACATACAATGCTGGGCGTGGTGACTCACGCCCACCAGCAATCAATACCACATGCCACAGTGCTGGGCGTGGTGGCTCACACCTGTAATCCCAGCACTCGGGTGGCAGAGACAGGAGGATTGCTTAGTTCAAGGCTTGCCTGGGCTACATAGTGAGCTCAGGGCCAGCCTGAACTACAAAGTGAAACCCTGTCTCAAAAAAAAAAAAAAATTAGACTTGGCTATGCTTCTTCCTTTTCTTACTGGTTGTCAGGTGATGTTTGTTTTTTCTTTTCTCTGTGTGTTTCTTGCTTCCTATTTCTGCTCCCTCACATATCCCTAATGATAACTCACTCTTCTCCTATCCCCCACCCTCAGGCTGTCTGTGGTCTCAGTCTTGTGTGCAGATTCCAGCTCTGTGCCATTCATCTTCCCTAAAATACCATCTTCATTCTGCCACGCTTCTGTTATGAACTTGAGTGGCACCTTGCCACTTGCTGGATTAAATTTGAATTTCTTACTCAAAGTGTTTCTTCTCCTCTGTTTCTTTCTCACCACTTGCTAAAGCAAGCATGCCTCAAACCAGACATCCATCCTTCCCGCTGTCTGCCTGTGTCCTCTTTTGTTCTTTGTTTTTCTCTTTTCACTGAATGTAGACCCATCACTTCTCCACAGGGTCCTGGGAAGACCTGTCCTGATAACTGGCTCATTCTGAGACTTTCTGACCCTTTATGGGTCCCTGGGAACATGCACTAAAGTGTTTTTTCAAACAGTGATTTTTAAAAATGTGTTGAGGAGAAACATGAAATAAAAATATTTATATACACTTATTGTCATTAGGAGAATCTCGCCAAATTGGAAAAGCTGTGGACAAGTAGTGTAACAATGCTGGAGACTTCCAAAGCAGTTCTAGAAGTCACATGAGAATGTGATAGTCTGTAACATTTATTTCCAACAGCTAGCATCTACTGAACATTTCCAGGAAATAAATATATACTGTTTTTCCTGTTGACACTTTCTTATAATGAACTGACATAATAGATATATTTTAGAAATATTAAAATGCATAGCCACATGATTTTCTTTCATTACAAATCTAGTCAGTATGTTTATTTTTTTTTCAAATTTTTGCTGTTAGGGTGTAGCCTTAGAGGGTAACTTCCCATCTCCTGAGCTTAATGATAGTGTCTACTTACTATTTATAAAGATGTATGTATAAAGGTCAGTGGATGATGCATCTATGTTTGAAATTGTTTGTCTCAGATCTATTTCTTGACAATGAAAAATATCATGAGGACAAGCTGACTGTACATAATCACTTTACTCAGTACATTTTAAGGAGCATTTCTTAAATGTTTACCTCTTTACTAGGTTAGGGATAAGGAAAGGTAATGGAGATGTGATTCCTAAGGTTACCAGTTACTTCTTTAGGAGCAAAACTAACAAACTCGAGGTCATCAATGGCTGCTAAGGCCTTAAATGTTTAGATGTAGTAGTTGATGCAGAAGGAGCTCAGAAAGCTAGAGAAGGTGCATTTCTGCTGAAAGCTTCTGTAATTAGTAACATAAAGACATACGAAAGTAGAAAGCTCATTGGTAACACTGGAGAAAGACACTCTTCTTCACCCTTTAGATTCATTTTGCCATGGAGTTTTAAAAGCTTTTAAGAAAATAGTTTTGTAAAGTGTATAGATTTACATTTCATGTGAAGCTGAGGTGAAGTTTCTGCATGTCAGGATGAGAATGCCTTGCTGTTTTACTCTTCTAAAGCTGATTTGAGCCTCCACAGGTCTTACCAAACCATGAGGGGCTTTTTATTTCAGAATTGCTGTGGTTCAATGGCCTGTTTTTGGGTCAGTGGGGGATCTTTAGATATCTCACATAGAGATAAACATTTAAACAATCACCCTAGGCTCTCTTTTCCTTGAGTCTTAGCTTTCCTTCTCCCTTCAGATGATTGCCTTGACTTGTAAACAGATCTAGAGGAAAAAGTCCTCTTCTTTACCTGGGAAGCCCATGAAGCCGAGAGAACAGAAAGAATTGGCAGGAACAACACCCAAATTAGTGCATCAGAAAATACTCCTGCTGTCTTTATTTCTACACTTTTATTAGTATATGTTTGCAGTACATAGAGATTACTTTCATCATGAGAAGCTGGGATACATACATAACACATCATAATTCGTTTCCATCCCTTCCCCTCCCATCTTCTTTGCAAAAGATCTACCTCCTTATTCTCGGCTTTCTATACTTTATTTTGCTCTCTATATTAATGGTTAGTATGTACTTTCTATTTATACTAAATGACTGAAAAGCATTGAAAGGCAATATTTTTCAGTGATTATTTCTTTGAAATTAAAACCTGAAGCCAGCAAAAAATGTGTGCTTCATGCAAAAACTGTTTTATGTGCCCCAGGGAGCTGGTTCTTTAAAGCAGGGTGGTCTATGTGGGCCAGCGGCATCAGGACTCCTCAGAAGCTTGTTAAAAATGTGGAGTCTCAGATCCCATCCCAGAATTTCAGACTCAGAACTTGCATTTTATTAGTTCCACAGGTGATTAATATGTACCTTAAAATTTGAGCAGCATTTGTGGACATGGCTCTTCTTGTCTGCTTACGTTTTTACTGTTTAAACATAAGCCCCACTTTAGCATTTCTTACAGACCCTAAGAAAATCTTCCATATGAGTAAGAAAAGAAGCTTCTTCCTGTTTGTTGGGTGAAAACTCTGTCATGACATCTGGAATTAAGTAGTAAACAGACTTCCAATTGGAAGAGAGTTCACATTTTATTTCTGGAGGAACAAAGCATAGTTACGCTCTGGTTCTAAATTTATGTTGCTAATTTTACTAAATTGTGTATGGAATGCCTTCTGAGCCCTAAGCTGTAATTTGAGAAATGAAAGGCCACCATTTGGTCCAGATCCCAAATACATGTGATGGACTGCCTACTTCAGTCAGCAAGATGGTATCACGGGAGCCAGGGTACAAGTAGTTTTCAAGGCATGAGACTTGTGAAAATTCTATTTGGCCTATAAAGTTTGTACTTGGCTCAACCATTTGTACTTCATGATGCCAAAGTACTTTCAACCAGATATCCCTTTCTCTCAATGTCCCTACCTTTCCTAGGTGTAGGATCAAGCGTATTTTTCTACTACAAATATCCCAGTTCTTCCTCACCACCCAGCCCCTGTGGGGCTCAGTCTGAGAGGAAAAACAGATTAGTTAACATTTTGTATCATTTCCACATTTCATGACATTTAGACATTCCATTCATTAATTTATTCATCCATTCACTGTCAGTTTTTCTATTTCCAAGCAGCTGTTTTTAAGGCTCATGTCTTCAAGGCAATGTCAAAGTCAAATTCCTAAAATAACTTACACGCACTTTTTCCTTTTTAAAAAAATTGTTGTTTTGTTTTTTAAGATTCTGACCATATTGTATAGGTTTCCATGACTGGAAAAGATATAAATGTAAAAATTTAGGAAAATGATTAGGTAGGGCTGAGAACCATGAGAAAAATGTTTACCAGCAGGTTCATGTGTTATTTTGGATTAGAAATTTGGGCTTTGGTTTGTTTTTGTATCGGTGACAAGAATGGGTGCCGAGCTAGGAATGTTCTGATGCTGTCGTTCACTTTAAAATGAGAATCTGGAGCTTCCACCATTTCTCCACACGTTTCTTAAATATTTTGGGAAAAAGATAGGCTCAGTGCATTAAGAAGTTGGAAGTCAGGAAGTCAGAGGAGTGAGGTGTATATAAGGGTCCAGTATTAAACTAGTCCATACTTCATATATTTTGATGACTTTCTGCTTATCAGATATCAGTTAAAGGTTCTATGATAACAGAAATGTCAGTATTCAAATGAGAAACTGAAGAAACAGACAAAAATATGCATGTGCATGGGATTAACTGACTGAAGAAATCTTTTCCTTTCTTCTGAACAATAAAGCCCTAGTCGGAGCAATGAGCAGTCCATGTGTGAGGGGAGGGCTGGGTGTGGATTGCAGAGAAGAAGGATGATGACAAAAACGGTCAGTGATGAACCCAAAAATCCTCCAAGTGGCAACAAGCATGCCCTGCCCAGCAGATGAACACAGAGGTAAAGCGGGTGAATACAGAGGTAAACTGAGCCCAGCGTGTGAACACAGAGGTAAACTGAGCCCAGCGGGTGAACACAGAGGTAAACTGAGCCCAGCGAGTGAATACAGAGGTATATTGGACAGATTTGAAATATTTACTATGGAATTGAGAGTCATGAATATTCAAATTCTAAAGTATTTAAAAAGCCTGACATATGTTAGAAGGCATTCAGGCCAGGAAATACAACGCATGTCTATATTCTCAGTGTTCTGTGAGACTGAGTCAGTAGGATTTTAAGTTCAAACCCACTGGTGCAATTTAGTAATTCAGTAAGTCTTTTTCTCCAAATAAAAAACAAAAAGGAGTAGGAGTAGCTCAGTGGGAAGGCTCTGGGTTCAATCCCAAATTCCTCCAAAACAGCAACAATAGTAAAAACAGCAAAGGTACTAGGTGATTAGGAAGAAAAAAAAAAAAAAAAAAAGAGTTAATGGTGCTGATTCATTTCTTGTTCTAAATTAATAATATCCTATAAATTGTTTCTGGGAATGTTTTGAATTATAAAAGCAAGAACAGAAGTTGGAAAAGTGGTTATTTTGCTCTTTTAAAAATGTGTATGTTGTTTCTGGGTTAAGGCCAGGATGAATTTTTTAAAATTTCTTTATTATAAACAATTTCTGGGGTAGTAAGATTACATGTAACACTGAATTTACATGAAGTGTATTTCCATTCTAGAATTTCAAGGCATTATAAAGTGAAAATTGAAGTTCTTGTTATAGTGAAACTCTTTGTGTTATGTAATTTATAATAGTTTAGGAAAGCAAAATGATATTAATCCTGAAAAAAAAGGGTGCGCTTAGGGATTCAGGGGCTCTTGGGAGGAGGACAAGGGGATGGGAAAAGAACTGGGAATCAGAAGTGTCATGTACAGATACAAACTCTCAATGTTGAATATGATCTTAATGTACAAGTAAAATCAATTTTAAAAAGGGTAGGCTCAGCTTAAGTGGTTTCCTCAAAAGACACTGAAATAAATGTTACAGATTGGCACCTATCAAAAATACCTCATGTTCTTCCTCTCTGTTTGTGTTCTTTGTGTCTAACAGCATGGATACTAAGATGACAAATGTACAAACTATAAAGCTTAATATTTATATCACTAAGGGCTGATTTATAAATAAAAGCCGTACCCACTTGTAATGTGGTTGTATCTGAATATACCCACTCATTTTAGTATATGTGCTGCTGAAGTGAGCACATGCCCACTCATTTTATATATTAAAACAATCAGTTAAGTTTTCAAAGCCAGTGGTACTACTTCTGAGGGGATGTGTTAAAATATTAACTGGGTTAATCTTCAGCCAGATTTTCTTTCCAAAACTTTTAATGCCTACAGTTATAGATTATCACAATAAATGATACACTGACAAAATCCTACTCTGAAAGAATCTAGCTCCTTCCTTCAACAGAACTGATCTTACCTGCAACAAATTTGTTACTGGTTGAAGCTGAGATTCTGTGCCTATATTATGGTATTTTTAAACTGCTATATGTGAAATATCCATTTCCTTTTATAATTCAAGCAAATGTCAAAATTGTGAACTTAAAAAGTGTACATTTGTTCATTAAACAAGATAATACTGCCAGGCGTGGTGGCTCACGCCTGTAATCCCAGCACTCTGGAGACAGAGGCAGGAGGATTGCTAAGTTCGAGGCTTGCCTGGGCTACATAGTGAGCTCAGGCCAGCCCGAACTACAAAGCAAGACCTTGTCTCAAAAAAAACAAAAAAAAACCAAAAAAAACCAAGATAATGCTATCCTAAATATCACATTGGATACAAGAATAAATCAGACATGAATCTAGACTTCCATAATCATATAGCTTGATAGGAGACAAATACAGTATGTCCTACAACCTTTATGTAATATATAAGATATACATAAAATCTTTTAAAAAAAAAAGTAAAGGGAAAAACTGGACCACCTGGATGCATTTTAACTGTGGCCTTATACCAAAAAAATTTTCCATGAATAACCACATTTTTCCAACCATAAATTCAGATACTCATATGTACTCCTGGGCAAGTGGAACTATCTAACGAAGGTGGTCTTTTTATTTAGTTTATGTACATGTGTGTGTGTGTGTATATATATCTATCTCTATATATAATGATCACATTCAACATTGATAATTTGTTTCTGTACATGACACATCTTGATTCTCATTTATTCCATTTCCCTGCCCTCCCTACAACTTTCACCTCATATATAATATATATGTGTGTGTGTATGTATATGTATATATGTATATATATATGTATATATATGTAAGCTTTGTTTCAATTATTTTCTTTTTTACCATCAAATTTTTTCTTTCTCTCTTTACTTTCCCCTGCCCTTCCTTTCCCTTTTCCCTTGAATGCTTTCCTGGTCTTTCACAATACCTATCATACATTTTACACCTTCAGTTTCTCATACTAGTGAAATGAGATGGTGTTTACACATCTGTCATATTTATTTCACTTATGAGTATGTCCTCAAGGTACATCCATTTAAGTATAAATGACTGTAATTTATCCTTCTTTATGGCCGAGTAATACTCCATTTTATTTAAAAACCACATCTTTATTCAATCTCCAGCTGATGGGACTTTGAGCTGTTTCCAAGATTTGGCTCTCACAAACTGAGCTGCTATAAACATGGGCACACATATATTGCTGTGATGAATTTTTATTTTATATGAATTTTTATATTTATATGAATTTTATATGAATTTTTAAAATTCTTTCATGTATATACCTAGGAAGGAAACAGTGGGGTCAAATGGGACCTCTAATTCTAGCTTTTTGAGAAATTTTCACACTGATCTCCACAGTGCTTACATAACAAAGGTGGTCTTAGCAAACCTGTGTAAAGTAACACACTGAAAGGCAAGGAGAGAAGTACTCCAAATTTCTTGTGAGTAGAAATTACATAATAGGTGGGAATAAAGAAAAATAAATCTAGCCAAGCGTGGTGGCTCACGCCTGTAATCCCAGCTCTCGGGAGGCAGAGACAGGCGGATTGCTGAGTTCGAGGCTTGCCTGGGCTACATAGTGAGCTCAGAGCCAGCCTGAACTACAAAGCGAGAACCTGGCTTAAATCAATCAATCAATCAATCAATCAATCAATCAATCAATCTAGCAGTTGATGAAAATCCTCATTAATACCTTTCTTCATGTGGAAGACAGGACAACATTTTCAAATTCTGCCAGCCAATGTTTCCTAAAAGGTAATGAAAATGCCTCGCTCAGGTCCCAGGGTATTGGCCTATGCTCTCAGCTGCAGTGCTTTGAAATTTCTCCAGCCAATGACTTAATGTGATGAGGATACTAAGGCTGACACTTGCAGAAACTGACAATTTCTCTGTCAAGTCACGTTGTTTTGTGTCTTTGTGTTCTACTAATTTATTTTCTTCTCTGGAATCTGTGATGTAGACCCTGGTATGTCTGTGAAATCAATTAGGACAACATAAAGCCAAAGGCCTTTACTTTTGGCTCTTCTAAAAATTTTCCTATCAGTTGACATCAGTGTTTGTCTACCCAGTCAGGAACCAAAGTACTCTATGAAGGCCTGGTGGGGACTGGACTAAATTAGCTAAGGTAGCCCACTCTTCTTTCCAAATACCCCCCCCCTTCCAATGTTCTTTGCAACAGAGGTGTCATGTGACAGAGTGCTGACTAAAGAGATTTAAGCGAAAATTGTCTGAGGATTCATAGAAAACATTTAGCTGCCTTACAAAATGGGTACATCAAGAAAGCAACTTGTTGATAACAGTTTCTCCTCCATTTTCATGTGTTGAGCATGTATGTAGTATTTAGATTTTCAGCTGATATCTTGGCTAGTAGATAGTGACAATCATGAAAGTAAAAAGCTAATATACTAGAGCAGGAAAAAGCTAAAGAGCTTGTTGCATCCTTAAACTGCTAACCAAGTCTAACATCACTAATAAATTTATCTTTTTAAATTAAATTGATTTTTTTGTAGAAGGGATGTGCCTGTATCACATGAATTGCTGATATCCTGTTACCTGCACCCAAATAATTTCTAATGGATACAGATTCCCTACCCCCACCTTTGTACCTCAGATCCTTTCCCCACTAACTCTTCCTTAGAACATCCAAAGCAACTATTTTCTCATCAGCTTTATTTTCTGCTATGTAATTACCTTGTCTATTTTCTTAATTAGGGCTTAACTCAGATTTGGTAACTGGTAGATCAGTCTTAGATTCAAAATAATCTTTTAGAAAATTAATTATCTCCATTTGCAAAGATTTCTCTGGTATAATTTCTTGACAAGGAATGTGACTAAAAATTAATGCCTCATAATACTTCACTGGGTTAAAAGTTTACATTGAATATGGCATGTCCACACCAAAACTAATGCTGAAGCATCACTCAATTATGCAGTGCAGGAAAGTGAGTCTTATTGGAAGATGTTTTGGTCATGGGGGTCCTTGTGGTGGTGAGTTCTTGTTCTGCTGGCGCCAGATTAGTTATCATGAACATGGGCTGTTAGAGAAAGCAAGGTCACTTCACATTCACCTGTGCATCACTCCTGCAGAATGTCATCCTACAGTGAAAGCATTACAATGTTATAAAATAGTATAAGGCCCTTGCCAGATGTAACTACCCAAATTTTAAATTTCTTGCCTCTAAATAAGTTAAGGAAAACCCTTTAAAAAAAAAAATCACTCATGGGCCGGAGATTTAGCTCAGTGATTCCGGTGCCTCTCTCAAGCACAAGGTCCTGAGTTTGATCCCCGGTAACCACATGCAATGTTGGGCATGGTGACTCACACCCACCACCAATCAATACCACATACCACAGTGCGGGGCATGGTGGCTCATGCCTGTAATCTCAGCACTTGGGAGGCAGAGGCAGGAGGATTGCTGAGTTCGAGGCTTGCCTGGGCTACATAGTGAGCTCAGGGCCAGCCTGAACTACAAAGCGAGATCCTGTCTCAAAAAAAAAAAAATCACTCAGATCGTGTTGTATATATATAATGAACCAATAAATATTCAAATAGAAAAAACCTACTCAGATTGAAATGTCATTTTAGAAATGGAAAATGTATTGACAAGAAACTTCAGTCCTTCCTAACTTGATTTTTAAAAATAGTTTTTGTAGGCTCTTTTCTCTGAATCTACCTGCATGAGACATCAAAAACAACAGGAAACTTTTATTGGGCTGTTCTTGCTCAAAGACATTAGAACACTAAACAAATACATTTAACATAACTTCCATCATTTGAGTTCCAGGCATGCTTAGCAGTGTGAAGAGATCAATATCTGACAATAAATTTCAAACAAAACCTCAAAACCTTACTCACAGAACCATGAATGTCTAAATAAAAATACAACCTTTGATTGCTGTGGGAGATTACAGTTTAGAGTGCCAATTAGATTCTTGAACAAAAAAAAACCTTGGAGAAATTATATCCCCAAATATTTAAAAGTATGTTGAAGAAAGAGAGGTATGGATGCTTCAATAAGATGGATTCTGAGGCTCTGAGAAAATCCTTCCTTTCAAGGAAGGAAGATCTTAACCCTTTCCAGCATCCTCTCAACTGATGAAAGATGCCTAATGGAAGTCCATTTTTTTTTTCCTGGTGCACCTCACATTGAGCGGCAGTGAACGACTGATGTGGAATACAAAAGCCTGGCTAAGTCATTCAAGACAGGAATGAGAGGGCAACATGAAGGTACATGCCAGCTCCAGAGCGCACTGTGCTGCCCACAGGTGCTAATCCTGAATATACATTCTGTCCACAAACACCTGCTCACAGTCTGCTTCTTGTGAAACCCAGAGTGCAAAATCACATATACGATTGATCGTTTAGATGCATTAGAGTTCCTAAAAAGTAATGTGTGTTTAGCTATTTGTTCAACCAAGTGTTGGCTAAATTATTAGACAAGTTATACAACTAAACCACTCACTCATGTTTTCTCTTTGAGAGTAGGGCAGAACATGTTGATTAAGTAAAGTAAAAGAGAGCACTTAACCATCTTTTTTCCCCCGGATCCAAATTGATAAAATGGAATTAGGCTTGATTTTTAAATTCCGTAGTACCGATTGATCTCAAGAATAAGCAACTTAAAATCAATCAGGGGAAGTAGAATAGGTTGAAATTCTAGGCATATAGGTTTAGATGGAAGCAGACCAATCAACTTTTTGCTTTCTACACTTGTGAAGTGGACATGAAGATAGACTTTCAGCATCAGACCTGAAAATATGCAGAACATGTGGTACTATGCCTCAGTTCACCATAACTTCACTTTCTTCACAAAATGTACTTTTCTCTGAAAATCATTTTGATTAGTTTAATTTCAGGGCTCACAAAATAAGGAACCAGTGTTTTGAATTTTCAGTGATATACTGTTAGCCAGTGACTTTCAATATTCTTTGACTACAATCCTTAAAAGGACTGCATTTTACATTTTTTTTTTTTAAAGACAGGGTCTTACTTTGTAGTTCAGGCTGGCCCTGAGCTCACTATGTAGCTCAGGCAAGCCTTGAACTCAGCAATCCTCCTGCCTCTGCCTCCTGAGTGCTGGGATTACAGGTGTAAGCCACCACGCCTGGCTGCATTTTACATTTTGATCAACATGTACACCATATACATCTCTCTGGGTCAATGAACAATGCTTACTTTTACTATGAATAACATAATTTTCTATACTCTGGCTTATAATATATGCCTTACACTATTGTGAAATTTCATTAAAGGGATGCTAGTTTGCCCTTACTAAATAAATTCTGTGGAAATTTGATGGTTGCCACTTGCAATGTAGGGAACACTGCTCAACTGTTAGCTTTTCATTAGGAAAGAATCTACTTCATGACATTAATCAGATTCTCCATTCTTTTTAAAGATTACTTACATAGAATAGGTTAGTGGAGAGGTAACAAAAACATTTTCTAAAATTTGTATTGTCTTATGATTTAAAAAGAATTTACATATTTACAGTATAATTTGATAGCCATGATAACCTGGTCAGATAAGAAAAGTAGGGCTCAAAATTAAGTGTTTTACTCTTGCTCTCACTGCCAAACAATGCAGAAATTTACACCTTCAGATTGAAATCTCAACTCTTTTCGGTTACCAGTCAGTAATTAGAAAGTTTTACAACCTCAGTTGTAAAACAATAGCAATATTTACCTCTCCCACTCTGCTAGAGAACCTTGAAGACAGACTGAGGTCTTATATGTTTTCATTATGCAGTATTCTTAGAAGAAAGTTATTAGTAAGTTTTAACATCAAACTTCTGTTTTCATATTCATAATGCTCTGTGCCTGTTATTGACATCTTACTTGAATGTCACTTTTCTTCCTTTGTCCCAAATCCTAGCCTTTCTCTTATACCAAATTACTTATTTTTCCTTGCAGTCTTACTGATCATGCCTATCTCAACCCTTTCTGGTTTTTAAAATTCTGCCATCATTTATATACCACCACCACCACCACCATCACTACTACTACAGTATTTATCAACTGACTATGTTGTCTTATAATTTTACTCTTATTTTATGTGTCAGTATTTTTTATTCTGATTATCTCTCAGAATAAGGATATGTAAGTCTTTTATGGCTGTATCCTAGTCCTTAGGACAGTATGGAATATCTAGTAAATATTTAAGTTGGTTGATTCATGCCATGAGTACCACTTTGGGTATGGCATCTTACAAGTGCGAGAGAGCTCTAACTCGTAGGGTTTCCAGAGGAGTAAAAAATTTGAACCACAGACACAGAACTCTAGTTTTGAGAGCTAGTTCCTAAAGGACTGGTTCTTAAATCATCAAGTTCTAGGTGAAGATAAGGCTCAATATTTTTGAGTACTCCAGGACCACAGACAATAAAAAGGTCATTTTAAACAGGCATGCAAACACTCCTGGTATAATCCCCTAAAATTCAGTACAGATGGGACGGACAGTATGCTCAGCTCCTAATCTCTCCTTGTCAAGGGCTCTGTATCTGAACCACTATTCAAAGGCCAACCCTTCCACAAGTACACAGCTAGTAGCCTGTGGGACTGGCTTAGTAACACATCTGCACGCTGAATGAGCACAAACATTTTGTGTCTTCTTCCCCTGGCTCACTCCAGTGATACAACCATTTCTCCAGCTTCTCCTCAGGTGGTGCTGCTCACACATCTAACACCCAACTTTTACAGCTTCTACCAAAGGGACTAGTTCCTAAATCATTTAGCTCTGGGAGCTGTTGGAGCTTGGTATTAATGAATCCCCTGGAAAACAGAAAACAAGAAGATTATCTCAAACAGGTGCAGGAACACCTCCAGCAGCTATTTCCCCCAGCTCCAAACAGAGCAAGCAATCAGCTCCCACGTTTTCCTGGTACACATTTGACTGCACACCTTAAATACTTTCTTGGTTGTTGTCTATGGGTCAGGCTTTTGATGACTGCATCTGGGAGCTGACAAATCAGGGAATCCTGGGGCCATGGAGGCCCAGCTGTGATGTAAGCTTTTACACATAGAAAACATTTACATGCTGTGTGTTAAAAAACCACAATCCAAGTCCTTGAGTGCCCTAACCCCCAAAATGCCTCCCAGACCATTTCTCTGGGCTCTTCTGACCCTTTCCATGATTCCACAATGAAAAGTATAGTGTCTAGGCTAATAGAATAAAGCTCCAAGATTTTATTTTGATTTTCAGGACAGTGGCCACAAAATATTTGTTATTTAGTTTTTTAAATATGACCTTAGTCTACTGAGGCCAAGTATGTAACAAAAATGCCTAAAATATCCTGGAAGGGGACTGTGGAAAAGTTGAGAGTGCTTGCCCCATTTAAAAGGGGTAGTGACTATTTAATTCTAGCCAACTGTTTAAGGAATGCAGGCCCAGGCTTGCACAATTAGTCCAAGAAAAACTAGAAATAAGAATGTTGTCTTGTTGTTAATCTTTCAAATTTTAAATGATAACAATTATTCCAATTTAAGAAAAATTGTGCATGGGCCAAATAAAACATACCTATGAGCTGGATTTGGTGTGTGGATGTCAGTTTATGCCCTCTGTGATAGAATCTCTCTGGCCCATGTGATCCTAAGAGGGCAGGTCCAGTTGGATGTTTGGAGGCTGGCTGGGTTTTCAGATTTCTGCCTGATCTGACATCTGTGAAAATATGGGGACATCTGTGATTTATGCACTATGTGCTAAGACCAGGCAAGGATTGAAGGGTATAAGGACCCATCTCAAACAATTATGTTTTTCAACGAACATGTCACATTGACCAATCTGCAGTAAAAGTAGTGATCTCTTACAAAATAGCTTTGTCCATTGCCCATTGCAGTGGTCTCATAAAAGACCTCTACATCTGTTTTACGCTCTTTCTCTTGATGCAAAACCAAGGAAGCTAACGCTTTGGAATGGTGCCAGATAATGTGATTTTTAAATGCAGTAGAGCTCTCTTGAGAGGCTCCTGCCTACAGATACTTTTCATATTTTACATTCATATTTGCACCCTCTTTGACATATCTATTTCAAGATTTTTTTGCTAAGATGTTTTCAAGTACTGGTTATCTTTTAAAGAGTAATTTTAATAAGTTTTGCCTGTGTGCACTTTTCTAAATTCTCACTTCAATTTATAAAAGTATATTTCTTCACAACAAGACAAAGAAAATCGTAGAACTATAGGCAAGAGAATCTGGTAAATTCAACATGCAAAAATAGTGACTGTTTCAAGAGCTCATGGCCATTTGTGAATACCATACTCTTTAAAACTCAAGGGTAGTTATTTAAATGATGAAAGATTAATTCTCTTAACTAGAAACATCTTGTTTTTCTAGCTCACCATTTGGAAAACATAGTGACCAAATACAAGACCACTGTTTGGCAGTGGTTATCGTTAAAGATCAATTGAAGTATCCCTTTCTTTTGCAGTTTTCTTTGACCTATTTCTTTTTTTTTTTTTTTTTTTTTGCTTTTTGAGACAGGGTCTCGCGTTGTAGTTCAG